>PVHY01026144.1:0-17617 GCA_004024945.1 Uropsilus gracilis
AGTCCGCTCTCAGGACTTTGGGAAGGGCGCCGTTAACTCCCAATTCTGGCTTTTCTACTCACTAGCTTTGGAATGTTGGGCAAGTTTATTTTCCCTGTGCCTTAGGCTTCTCATCTGTTAAGTGGGTTAATGACCACACCTCATTTATAGGATTGTGGGAGGATTAAATAAAGAAAATGAAACATATAACATATTTAAGATATAGTGTATTAAATAAAGGAAAAAAGCAGAAACAGAAAGGTAATTTGTACAAAGTCATTGGGACCACAGCAAGAATTAGAACCCAAGTCTATCTGATTCAACTTCTGTATTCTCCCACATCCTACATTCCTAGCCTTCCCTTTGGGTTGGGATCCTGTGTGTGATATGCACTGGAAAAGGCAGAGGACAGGGAAGAGCTAGCACTCAGCTCTGGGTGCCCCTTGCTTCTCATCCTCAGTGCTTACTTAGGCTACCCCTGCCTTTATCACCAGCCCTGACTATGGATAGTGTCTCACCCTCCTCCTTTGGTCAGCAAGGGCCATGAGGTTAGGGTTTCTTGTCCTGTGTTCCCCTCCCAGGATCTCTTAGTCAGTTGAGCTTTGCATTAGGAATACCTCTTGCAATCACACAGCATCAGCCCTGTGAGAAGCTAATTTGATAAACCCTACTCCAATGCTCATTGAACCTGTCTGTAACGATGCTTAATTAAAGTGCAGAAACTTTGAAGAGATAGTAAGTTACTGCTTAATGCAATACAGAGTGCCTCTATTCTACCATCTGCCTCCCTCTCTGCAATAATTGCTTCCTGACATTTGTTTATTTTAATTAGGAGAGCAGTCTTGATCAGAAGGGAGGGCAGGCAGGGTCAGAACTGTGGGGAGTGAGGGAGAAAATGGAAAAGGGGGTTCTGATGTGGTGGTCATGACTTACAGAAAAATCACTATTGTCTTTTGGTACAAATGACCCCACCCTCCCACTAGGATGGACTCGTGAAAAGTTCTTCCCTGTGATAAAAGCATAAGACTGACCCTGGCATAATATGCTCAGATCATCCCTCCTGGAAGTTCAGGTGCTGAGCTTCTTGGTCAGAGAATGGAGACTCATGATTCATTAAGTGAGAGATCATTGATCTGCCTGGCCAGATCCTGGGTGATAGTCCTAGATCAACTAAGTAGGTTACTGTCAGCTAGTAGAGAAACTTCTAGTCCCTATAGGACCTCAGAGCTGAGGCAAAGAGGTGCTCACCCATACCTATTACTTTTAGTCTGTCTAGTAATCTTTGATTGTATGTTGGACATTATCCATGAAAATTATTTGTAACTATAAATTAAGAGCTGAGTTGATGAGAAACCTTCCTCCACAGAGAAACTTGGGATGGAGGGTAGGATCCCTTTCCCTCCAAAACCATTAAAAAGTTCCCTCAACAACATAGGCAGTTGTTCTGATTAATTTTCAGCATAAGGGTCCTAGTTTACTGTGAGCAAGACCTCCTTTTGGTTTTCTCATTTTATGCAGATTCTGAGCTTTTATTTCTATCTTGCTAACCCTTCCAGGCTGTCAAAGAAAGTTTGAGTTTGCTAGACTAGTAAAGTGCCTTTTGAGCAAAAATGATGTCCTTCTTTCATTGGATTGCTGTTTCCCTTAATCATTAAACTGGTATTTCTGTGTTGTCTGGTCCATATCTTGATAATTTGGAAATGGTGTATTATCTACTGCATTTGGATTTGTAGTTGTCTAGATGGTGATGGCCTGCCATTAGCAGAAAAAATCCCTGACAGTGATTTTAAAATTACATAGAATATATTTTTGGGATCAGATGGAATCTTACATAGTTCCTCGATGTCAAAGTTAAAACTAAACGCAATAAAAATGAGTACAAATGGTGTTATTCTGCCTAAATTGTGTCCTGAGGCCCCAAGGCCTGTTCACCTTTGTTGGACATGCTATGAGTGTCTGGTCTTAATGGGTATAGCTTGAAAAACTGCTTTAAGGAACCCTCAGTTTGACTGACTTTGAGGAATCACAGCTTTGGCAAAGCTCATCTCGTGCTCTCCCTGGAAACAAATGGTTCTTGACATTTTAGGATGGCTGGAAGCCTAGATACTGGGCAAAGTGCTATAAGAAATGACAGGGTGTGCTGCCTGTCCTAGAAAGCCCTGTGAAAGAAGATGAGGATCTTGGGGATCTTCTCAGTCCCCATCCCTTGGGAAGTCTAACATGGGGTGGGGAGAGGAGGATGAAGGGGGCCAGGATGGTAGGTGTGAGTTTTGGTTCTCCAGGGCACAGACATTAGGACAGTGGTAGACATGGAAGGATCTCTTGGGGGAGGTGCTTTTAACGGGTAAAGAGGGCGGGAGTCCAGGGGGAGCATTCAGACCTCAGTGCACATCAGAGAGGCAGGAAGATTAGGCAGAATGAAGCTCAGTGCAAGCAACTCTGAAAAATCACAGGCTGAGGGGAAGTCCCCAAGTAAAGGTTGCTGTTAAAAGATTCCTGTGCTGCCCAAGAATGGCTTGAGCCATGGCCTGCACATGCTTGGCCACAGGCCTGGGTGGCATGTGGTCTCAGTGCAAAGGAGGACAAAGGGGTAGCAATTCTGACTGTCACCTCTCCCTCAAGAAAATCCTCTTGGGGGAGATCTGTGTGGTAGGTATTTGCTGAGACAAAGGGTGGTAGGTATTTGCTGAGACAAAGGGTGGGAGGGAAAGTAAGGCAGACCTTTTCAGACCAGTAGGAGAGTCAGGGAGGACTGTTGCCCATTTATTCTCCAGGAACAAATGTTGAAGTGAGTGGGATTCTGTCAGCTCATTTGAGTGTTATCTGAGTGAGGACAGACTTGTAGAACTGCTCTCTGCGTGACTGAAGCTACATCGAGGAGGCTGCTCATGTCACCCCCCCCCCCAACCCCAAACTGCTAGCTTCCTAACCCTCACAATGGTTGTTCACAGATCTTCAATAAAGACCATACCCTTCATCCTGGCTCATGTGACCTGGCCAGGGCCCTGCCTCTGCCACCATCCTTTCTGGACAACATACTCCCCTTGTTCTAGTCCTGCTGGTCTTTCAATTCCTTATCCTGGCCTTGGCCATTTCTAGCCCAGAGTCTTTGTCCATGTTGTTTCCTCTGCCCTGGGATGCTCTTTCCTCCTCACTCCTCTCCTTTATACCTGATTCAAGGCTCACTTTCTCCAGAGGGCCACAGTCCCTTCCTTCTCATGACAACCTGTTTCCTCCCTTGGTGGCATTTGTCACCTGTCCATCTGTGGCAGCTGTCCATCTCTTCAGGCTGACTGCTTTTCAATCCTTGGCTCTTCCATTAATCTAGAAGGTGCATCAAGGCAGCACTGCTCTGTCTTAGCAGATCATCGTGTGTCTGTAGTTGGTACAGATGCTCCATAAACATTGTGTTCTAGGGAACCATGCACCAAGAAGTGAAAATAAAATATGCATGGAAACAAAAGAAAGACAGGGTGAGACACACCCCTCAGATCTGGGGGTGACTTGTAAGAGTTCTTGTTGCCCAGGTTTCTTGCTCCTGTTGGAAAAGATGGAGCTTGGGCAGTGTTCTAGTGGCTAGTGGACTTCAGGGCTGGGCTAGCACTTGAGTTGCTCAGTTCCTCCCTTTGCGGGGAGGATGTGCGTGATCACAGAACTTAGGATTTGCAGGAGATGCCTGGCTTCTCCTTGGGGCTCCTCTACTGTCTATCTGGCCTTGAATACTGTTGGGCAATGCCTCCTCATACCTAGAGTGGGACTGATAATGTGCATTTGAATTCCTAGGTGAAATAGAAAAAACAAAATAAATAAACTGACAAAACTAAACCATTATCAGAAAAAGTCCCTGATGAAAACAAACCTGGGAAATCTGATAACAGATTGAGACTCCCCTAAGGGAGGTTGGGGGGTGAGCAGCAAAAGGTGGTGAAATGGGGGCCAGGGGATTGTGGTGGCGAACTGTGGGTGCATCATAGAGAGTGTAGTGTGCTAATACACATATAGGGAGGTGTGCACCTGTGGACCTAAAACACACAGTACTGGAATGCAATATTGCTTGAATAAGAAATGATACAACAGAGGATGTGTCAGGGGAGGGGAAGGCCTTCCAACAATCATTTGCTGATGTTGTAAGAAATTTAACCCTCTGGAAACTAGATAGAGATTTTCCCAAGCATGTGTAACAGTCATTGTAGATTTTTTCCCCCTAAAGCTATGCTTAATTGTCTTTTCTTGGGCTAATTGTCTTTTTCTTGGGCTGGGTGTGAAATGACTGCCAGGGTCAGCAAGTACTTTAGCATTTGAGTGTTTTTTCTAGATCTCAGCTGCATCCCAGGATTCCCTGGTAGCTAGTGTTCCTGTTTCCAAGATGAATAAACTGAGGCCAGCTTGGCAAAGCTCTGGAAGCTACTGCAGGCTCTTGATCAGCCTGCCCTTTTTGACTGTCCTCCCTGAGCAACTCTTTGAGGGAGAAGCTCTGCCATCACATTGTTGTCTGTTCTTCTAGAACTTTTTTTTCATACTTTTGCATACATTTACATGCTTACATAAAAAATAGGTGGCATTGTGATTTTGTGCATGAGTATTCTTTTAAGCTATATAAATAGCATCATAATATATTCTGTATCTTATTTTGTTATTCTGAACTTCAACATTTTTTAGATCTATCCACATTGATATATATACATACATATATAATACATTATTTATAACATATGTATATATATACTTGTATAAGTAGAATTTCTTCTAACTGATCTATAGTTTGCTATTTTTAAAACTGACTTTACTTAGTGGAAGAACACATTGCTGACCCGATGTCCTAAGTTAGGCTTGCTCTCTCTGGGATGATCAAGTCTTACTTCCTCATGTCACCTATATGTCTTGAAACTAAGACTAGAAGCCCAGTCCTGGTTGGAAAGCAGGTCCATTTTCTGGGATGCTAATTCCCTCTAAGAACTTAATTGTCCTAAATACAGTGATATTAGTGGCCCCAGGAGTCCTTGATCAGCTGTGGGGAGAATGGAATTGTGTCACAGCTCCAAGTTAAACTTGCTAGGACTAGAAAACCTAGATTAAGATGAGAGCAACTGAGATTTTGGTTTTGAGAAGAAAACATACAGGGGGATAAATGTGAGAGAGGGAAGCCACTTTTGAGAAACCCCATCAGTTTTATGTAGATTCTCACATAGCAAAAGTACAAAAGATTTATGTCAGAGGTTAATCATTGAAGGGCCCGATGGAAAGCACCCTAATTTGATCAGAAGGCTTGGGTTTGATCTTAGGTACTTCTAGGTCTTGCACAAACTACTTAGCACTGAGGTCTTAATTTCCTCCTTCCTTAAAGAAGTAAGGGTGCATCAATAAATTTCTGCAGGGATAAAATGGGAACAGTGCTGGTATCTATCTAGTAAGTTCTTGAAAATGTTAGCTGATCCCAGAGTCTGAATATGAGGAGATTGGACTCTTTCCTCTTGGCAACATAGGAGCCTGTGGAGTTTCTTTAGAAGAAGGGAGTGATATGTTTAAATGTGAGTTTTAGAAAGTTAATTCTGACTTGGAAGCAGTGTTTAAGGAACATTGGAAGGAGGAAGAAGTTGGAAGTACAAAGATCAGTTACAAAGCTTTTGAAATCATCCATATGAGAGAAGCCTGCCTGAACTGAGTTAGTGAGTGGGTGGGGTGGGAAGGGAAGGAGGAAGAAGGATGTAGAAAGAGGAGAGAGAAGGAAATGAGGAATATTTAGGAGATGATGTGAGAATACATGAAGATTGATTGGCTGTGGGGCTGAGAGAGAGAGGTGAGAATAATGGATAATGCCCAAGTTGTTGACTGGGCCTCTGAATGGATGATGATGTTAAGGAGGATAACAAACCAGAAGGGATAGCAGGGGAGGGTGTGGGGGAGGAAGCAGGAAGTTGGTTTAGTCAGGGTGTACCACAGTCACCTGGGGGGCACCCAGGTGTCAGAGCAGACAGTCTATGAAGGAATCTGGGGACAGAGCTCCAGGGGACACTCACATCCAAAGGGCAGGTAAAGAAGTGCAGCCACTGAGAGTGACTTTCAAAGGCAAAGTGGCTTTGACAGAGTGACTTTCAAAGTGCTTCTAAAATGAAGAGAAGCAGGAGTTTCACAGAAGGGCAGCAGGGTCAAAAGCAACAGACAGGCCTGGTGGGAGTAAGCAGAGGCTCTGGTTGGGGGTATTTTTGAAAGCCTCCGGTACCCTTGCGGCTAGATTTGGAGTCAGGGGCATGTGGGGGACAGTTGCTGTAATGTTAAGGGTGAGGATAAAAAGGGAGGGATGAAAACTTGGGGTTTTGATGGGGAAAAGAAGTACAAGGATGTTCTCAATGGTGCGGGGAGATACCTGTTCCAGTTTCCGTCTACCGGCATGCTGCTGTGTGGTGGTGACAAAGGAGAGGAGCCACTGGAGAGAGCACAGAGAAGAGTTCAAGGAAGTGTTGGTAGAATAAAGTCCCAAGGAGGTATGAGGACTCAGTGAAAGAGCTGGGGAGAAGTCAGTCTTGAAGGGACCATTTTCAGTTGAGAAGGGAAAGAGTGAATTGAGGGTGAATAGGAAGAAAAGTGAGTTGTTAAAGGAGAGAGAAGGAAAGGTCTTCATGCCTAAAGCTCCTAATTTTCTCAGTAAAATAGGAACCCCTATAACACCTGCTGTGTCAACAAGGTGGACAGCATTTGGAAGAGCTGAAGAAGAGACCAGATTGGGAAAAATTTAAGATTAAGACTTACTGAATCATAGAGGTTGATAGGAACAGGTATAGTCGAGTTCCTTCACATTGGTGGGGTATAGGTTTCTGATATTGATCAGTGGCATGAGGGCACAGGAAGTGAGTACTCAGATTTCCTTCAAGGTGGAGGAATGTCAGGGTTGATGTGCTGGGCACTTAGAGTGTGTGGGAGTGACTGACTGTGAGCCTTGTCTAAGTAAGAAGGTAAGAGACTGGGGAAGGGGTGATCAGTTCTAAGAACACAGATATCAGGGCGTTATGGTTTTTTAAGGTTAAAGAGAATATTGGAAAGAAATGATATATAGAAATAAGTTTTTTCTGAGATAGGTATTTGGTGGGGAGATAGTTCTGGGTGAGATCAAAACCTAGGTAGATGTGAAGGAAGGGAGGGTGGAGGTTACTGGGACAAGGAGAGCAAGGACCTATGGAACCAGGTCCTGCATGATGGACATTGTGCACAGTGAGGGGTAAGCTGTGTGTCAGTTAAACATCTTAGTGAATGTGGCAGAGTCATGCATCTACCAGTCATTGCTGTATAACAAATATTTTGGAGTCATGTATCAACCAGCTATTGCTATTTAACAAACACTACCCAAAAAAATCTCAGTGGCATGCTACAGTAAGCGTCGATCCAGCTTCCATCTGGAGATGGCCCATATAGGCCAGATTCCATGATGTAATCCCATTGATCTTGCATTTGCAAGTTGGATGGAAATTGACTGATTTAGGTCATAATTTTGGTAGCTGTTGGAATGATCATTCGTCTCTTGAAACTGTCATACTAATTCAGATTACTCTTATCATCATGATAAGAGAAGTGTAAGGACTCTTCCAACCTGTGTCCATGTCAAACCTGCTAACAGTTCTCTGCCTAAAGTCAAGGATGGGGAAGAACACCCCACACATGGAGGTGGTTGGGGGTGATGGGTGAATCTTTTTTGAACAGTAACCCAACTGACCACAGGTGGCAAATAAGCGCTATGAGGATGGAGAGAGAAGGGGTTGACAGAGGGTCCTTGACTGATGACAGAAGAGCAAGGGTGAAAAGGAAGGATGCTTTCTCTGCTCTCATCCTGAGATAGACAAGTGGCCCCAACTGAGAGTGTTTGGCAAGGAAATCATTTGATTAGAGAGGATACAGGTTTCTGTATTGTGAAGAGTCAAATATGAACAGCAGGAATCCCAGAGACCAAGGACACGAAAGTTCCAAAGAAGCATCGGGAGGCAGCCAGCTCCCCCAAACCAGGAGCAACCCCCTGAGTGGGAGTCCTAGCCTTAGGTTCAAATTGGCAGCACCCACGCACACAAAGCTGCAGGAAGAGCTTGGATTGACCCAAGGTAAACTCTCCCAGAGTCTTATTATTTTCAGAAGGTGTTGTAAAGACCAGCCCCCACGTTGCCTTGAATGGGGCTCGGTGTGCTGGCTCTTTCTGACTAACTGAGGAAGGCAGATGCTTCCTGGGAGATGTTTCCAAGGAGAGGCAGTCACAGCTCCATACTATACTTGGGATTTCACAATTGCTTTTACTCTGACAGGGTGTTGGGAACTTTTTTCTTTTGCACTACAAATAAGGAAGCTAGAGGGTGGGTGTGGGAAGGAAACTATTTTAATGGAGATACAGTAATAGAAATCACATCCATCCTTGGAAAGAGAGTCTCTAGGAGAAAGATGGATGGGGGTGGAGCACCTTAATCCTATACTTTATCTTTTTGCGAGTCTCTCACTATCTTTTCACTGTTCCTGATCTTCCCTCCTTCATTTGGCTGTAAGCTCACTGAGGGTAAAGTCTGGGTCTACCTTATCCAAGACTCTATCTCTGGGGCTGAGAGCACGCACAGTGCACAGCAGAACAAATGTTTTTGAGTAGATGAATGAATGAAAGATAGAAAGGTAAATGTGTGTACTTATCTCCATTTAAAAGAACTCAAAAAGACTTTCTTGAGATCACATCAATCAGCAAATAAAGAAGAACCTATTGAACATTAAGCAGGTGGCCAGCTTCTGGATTTTGAAAGAGGGTGAGGCATACTACCTGCCAGATGGTTGCTGATCAACACTTGCAGTTTAGGAAATGGCAGCCGACATTGCAGAGCTATATAGCAATGCTTCCTGTCTCAGTTTGCCCGCCTGCAAAAGGAGGAGACTCAATCAGATTCACGCAGCTTTTTCATCCTGTAAGGCTTCAGAGACTTTAATGTTTTATTGTTCATTACAAATCTCTAAAATTGGGACAACAGTTTGGTGTCTGTCTTAGCTCGAACTGCTATAACAAACCTATTATCCACTGAGTGGCTTAAACATTTTGTTTTTCAAAGCTCTGCAGGCTGGGAAGTCTAAGATCTAGAGCTGGTGTCTAGTAAGGATTTCTGCCTCTTAGCCTTTTGGGGGGGGGTCTTGTGTTCTCATAGCAGAGAACAGAGGAAAGTGTGTTTTCATATTTTTTTCTTATCAGAGCACTAATCTTTTTTTTGAGACTAGGTCTTGCTATTTTTGCCCGTGGAACTGCAGGCTCACGTTGCCTGGGGTACCATAGACTCAAGCAATACCCAGTCTCAGCTTCCCAGGTAGCTGGGATTACAGGCATGTGCCACCATGGTCAGCTATTTCTTGGAACTAGGTCTTGCTGTGTTGCCCTGGGTGGGACTCAAACCGTGATCCCTAGCTCCAGCCACCTCGTAGGCTGAAGCTTACAGACACATGCCACCATGCCTGGCCAGAGCACTAATCTTAATGAGGATTTCCCTGCTGCATCCTATCCCTTCCAAAAGGCCACCCCTAGTGCCATCACTTTGGGCATTAGCCCTCAGCCTATACATTTTACTTCTGATAATGTCAATAGCTATGTTTCTGAATGGTCTCATCTCTGGAAACATTTTTTTCTTTTTGTTTTTGTTTTTCTAGTTTCTTTTGGAACTGATTTTCGAAGGCGCATCCTAGGATGAATTTAAGCTAATTCTAGTAGATCATTTTTAATGAGGCTTATAAGATTAGAACGGTGTTTTGTAGGATCGACTGACTTGTTTGTTTCATACATGTCATATGTGATGAGTTCCATGAACATTGCCTGTCTTCTGTACCCAAATCACAGCACACAGGAGCTGTGCTGACTCACTGACTCAGACAGTTCTTAGCCCAATCCTTTCCTCAGGGTCCCACTACTTGGTTTTCTGTATCCATGTCCTTCAGAACAAGCAGTGGTCCTGAAACTGTTTGGATCATGTTATAGGTCTCAGAGGCTCCACGTTCAGTGCTTCCAGCAAGCTGAGAACTCAGGCTGTGAACTCTTCCCTTAGTTGCTTCTGGATTGGGGTTCTAGGGCATCCAGAGCAGAAGCCTTGGGCAGGGTACCTGCAATGAACTCTGTCTCATCCCTATGAGGCACTAGCATTTCTGGGACATTTCTCATGGCCAAGGAGGAAGATGGAATAAAAAAGTGGAAAAGCACTCCCCAATTATCTGCTTGTGTCATTTTTGTTAACATCCCATTCAGGCAAAGCAAGGCATGTGTCAAGAGTTGGCATGATAATGTTAAAGGGAAAAAGGTGTGGTGATAGGGAAGGGTGAAGAATTTGTGTCATCAATACTATCGAATAACTGCTAAACATTGTGGAAGAGAGTCCTACAGTCACGGTGTCAATAGGTGGGCAGAAATAGCAATGACAGTGGTGGTAGTGGCTGACATTTATTGAATACGCTGGGCCATTCCCTGTGCTGGGATCTCTCATTCCCCACCCCCATTGAATCATAACAACAATCCACTGCCGTAGGTGCTAGTATTAGAGTTTTGGCAAGAATTAAATGACTAACATTTTTGCAGCAGTGCCTTGCACAAAGTAAGTGTGATGTGTGTTTGTTGTGGCTGTCGCTGCTGTTGTGAGGTGTATATACAAGGAAGAACAGCAGTGTCACTGCTGTTGTGAAGTGTATACGTAAGGAAGAACAGTGGAACAGCCCTTCTGGCTTTCTAAAATCACAGGCCCATATTACCACTGGCCTTGGTTCTGAATGTGTGGATCAGTTCTCAGAAACTGTCCTTAGGAAGACCCCAGGTTCAGCCCTCACCCTCACTGGAATCCTTCCTAGAGATTGCATCCTAGAGACCCCAGCCATATCCCTGGCCCTGCTTTGTGCCCTCCCATGTCCTACCTTCAGCCAACGTGTGACCTATATCTTACACCTCCCAGATGCACCCCACAGATAGGGCTATGCTGGACCCCACATTGGCTCCTGGTGAGGCAGGGTGCTTCCTGGCCTGGGTCCACACACTTTGAGTCTGTCCGGAGCATCTGCCGGTCTGTTCTGCCCTCCCCCTGCCAGCTCTGGCACCACTTGCTTCGTTAATGGAGACTTTGCCGAGTAATGGGAATAATTAGCACAGTGGGGTCCTTACTGTGTCCTGGAAAGAGAACAGAGAGAGCCATTCCAGCACCCCCAGACATGATTGCTGGGCAGGCTTATTTTCTCTTGTCTGTGTCTCTCTCCCCATCTCTTGCATGTGTTTGGTTTTTTTTTTTCTTTGTGTAGAGAGGGTTGGCTAGGAGAAAAGACCCACAAATTGCACTCTTGCTGGGTTGGTGCTGTGAAAGCTGGATAAGATTGTCTTTTTGGACTGAATAATTTGCCTCTCCTCTCCCCTACCTCTTTTAGAGGGAAGATTGGCTAAGCACCTAGTTGATTCCCACTCCTCCCCCATCTGATTCTCTCCCCCTGCCCCCACTCCCGCCCCCCTCTCTCCCCTTCTCCCTGTCCCCTCATGTAAAGAACTCACGGGCTCTCAATTCAATCCTTTTTAATGGTCCCATGAGGCAGGGATCTTGAAGGGTGATTATCTTCATTATAAATTATTAACTCTCCAAGCAGCCAGATGGCTTCCCAACCTGAGGCTTAGAACTCCGGGCTGGGGAGGCCCGCTGGCTGGGAGAGAGTGGATGGGAGAAGAAAGAAGTTGGAATGGTTGAATATTCGCAGTTTCTTGGGTTTCTGGCAGCATCTGGGATACTGGGATATACCTTACCAGGCCTAAGTCCTGTGGTCAATGGGAAGCAGTTTGTTGATTTTTGCCTGCCCAGCAACTCAGGGCTCTGCTGAGAATGGGATAGAAATGGTAGGGAGAGAAGAGCCTAATGCCATGAGTTGCTTTTGAGGGAGGTCAAGGAGTATTAAGAAGCCATGATTATTCCTTTATATTTTGTAATATTTCAGCTCATTTGATATTCACAATATCATGAAAGGTGTATTTATTGTTCTCCTCAATTTATTATAATACAAAAGTAAAAACTGGGGAGATCATAGAGCTGTGTGTAAGATCATTTGACCAACAGTGGAAAGACAGCCAGTCCTAACTCCCGGTTCAGTCGTCTTTTCCCCACACCAGACTTTCCCCCCAAATTGTCTGTGCCCTAAGTTGTTCTTCAGGCATCTGTGTAAGTCCCCTTCCTGAAAAGTCTTCTCTAACCACAAAGGCTAGACTCTCCCCTTGTTTCTCTGGGTCCTACTGAACTGCATGCATAGATGGATTCAGTAATCCGGCATATAGCTCCAAAGTGTATTCAGCCTGTCTCTGCTGATGGGTAGTGACTTTCATTTGGAGGTGGTCTACTTGTAAGACAAAGACAGAAGAAATACTATGCCTAACACTTCCATTTACTAGACAAATTTCTGTCCTTGAAAGTCAGAGCTTTCCTGTGGCTTTCTATGTAGCACAGATGCCAGTCCAGATTTGCCTCTGCATTGGTGCCACTGAAACATTGGTACCACCGAAACCCAAGGTTTCTCATCTAAGAGTCAGGTATGACTTGAACTGTTGGGATAAAGTTTAAAAGATGTCCATCTGGCCAGCTCCCTGAGCAGGCCAGTTGTGATACTGGTACCAGTTATACAATCAGGATGAACTATGAGCTCTAGGGCAATGAAACCATGGTGGCAACTGTGGCTGGCATTTACTTAGTATCTGCCTATGTTGAGCACTGTTCTAAGGTATCTACCTTGTATTTAGTGTCCTACCATGGTTTCATTATTTTATCAGTTTTACAGATGAGGCAGCTAAGGAACAGAGAGGGTAAGTGACTTATGCAAGGTCACACAGGCAGCAAGTGGTTGAATATGGCATTTGAATCCAGGAGGTCTGGCTCCAGAGCTCATACATTTAACTTCTATGAAAGGGCAACTTAGTCTAGCTCCAGTGTTCTGCTTTGTAACCTACAGCCTGGTCACTACCCCACAGAGCCCATGCTCAGTAGTATCTGCCTCTCACCTTGGATCCACCTACTTCCATTATGTGGACTTAGGCCTTTTGCTCTGCAAGCATGCAAGTGCTTTGCAGGGTTTGAGCTGTTTTATTTTAATCTATCTTTATTTTATTCTATCTTTATTTTAATCTATCTTTATACTTACACCATGGGTGCTCTGTGGCGTAACACATGGTAACAGAGGGCTTTCAATTTATTACTCTTCAACGTACACCTCTCTCCAGGAGTGGAACACAGACTGAAGATCTAATGACCAAAGTAGAAATCTAATGTTGTAAAGTTTCAAATCAACACAGATGATCATTCCCTTTTACTCTATTATATTTAATTAATTAATGTCTAAAATTGCATTTAATTATCAGGCAGCCCAAGCACATTATGTATTTATATATACATATATGTATATGTGTGTATTTACATGTATATATAGTGTGTATATATATGTATATACATATATTGATGAGAAAATAGAAATCTCAGTCAATGTTGACAGAGAGGGCATGATTTGAAGACCTACTTTCTTTTTACATCACTGCACATAAAATCAGTTGCTAAGAGGCTATCCATGACCCTCAGTGAGGACTCACTGTGTGCATGTGTGTGTATTTCCAGAGAGTTCTCAACACCACCCCTTCTTTGGATGCTATTATTTAGCCAGTGACACATTTTTTTGGCTGTGTCCACCTTACAAGAGTAACAGAGATACCAATGTAACTACTGTGTATCTCTGCAATGACAGTTTAGTGTTCTTGACAGAGAAAGACTTTAGGTTAGCCTGACATGGACACCTTCTTAGTTCTATTTATTTATTTATTTATTTATTTATTTGTTTGTTTGTTTGTTTGTTTATTTATTTATTTACTTACTTACTTACTTACTTACTTATTATTTTGGGGGGACTAAGTCTTGCTATGTTGTCCGGGGTAGTCCTGATCCCATGACTCAAGTGATCCCCAGCCTCAGCCTGTCAGGTAGCTGGGATTTCAGGCGCCCGCCACCATAACCAGCTGCTTTTTTGAGACGAGGTCTTGCTATATTGCCTGGGGGTAGTCTCGACCCCGCCAACTCAAGTGATCCCAGGCCTCTTGCTTCCCAGCGCTTGGACTACCGGCATACGCCACTGTACCTGACTACCTTTTTAGTTCTTATGGAAAACTTTAGAAACAAAGAAAAGTGTGACATTTCAAGGTTCAGGGAAAAGGTTTCTTCTTGCCCCATCTAGTCTCCACCCTCCCTCAGCACTGTGTAGACAGTATATATCCTTCTCAGATTGCCCTCTGGTCACTAGACTTGTGGTCCTTGGAAACTGTCTCCCTTCCTTTTCTTGACGCTTCAGGGAGGGCAAATCTAGAGCAGAGCCATCTTGGTAGCTAAGGAAACTTTAAGACTAGAAGCAGCTCAGCAGATTTTAGGGTGAGAAGATGGAGGGATGGCACTCTCAGGCATGAGGGAATGTCTGGGCTATAGAGTGAAGTGGGAAGAGAGAAGGTCATCAGCCTCCCAGACAAAACCTGGTGGGTATATCTTGATGAGAGATTGGATTTAACTTGGACTTTAATATTTTTAAACCATGGAACACCCATGGTGTAGCTATAAAGATAATCAAAACAGAGAAACAAAAATTTGTAGGCAACCAGTAATCATTTTCTTTAAAACCCTCCTTTAGATGACATATAAAAATAATAGATGAATGCCTATTATGTAACAAGAGTATAATAATAAGTTTTTATTGAAGCTCAACAAATACATGGTAGTGTGTACATGTTATAAGGATGTCTGCATTTTCACAAACTGATAGTAGTGAAAAATCACCTAATCATGAAATAGAGCTCCTTGATCCATCCATCCACTGTGTCCACTTTTGTCACTCATTACCCCAACAGTAGCTGCTATTCTGACACATAACAGTGTAGAACAATTTGCCCTTTTTTTGTACCTTACACATATGGAACACATCCAGTACATGCTCTTCAGTGAGGTTCATTCATGCTGCTGTCTGGAGGTGGAGACCAATGATTTCAATGCTCTCCAGCATTCTTCATGCACACATGACAACTTATGTACTCACTGCACATGGAGACTTGGTCTTTTCTAAGTTTTGCCTATTATCAGTAGTGCTGCTATAACTTTCTTAGGCATGTCCTTGCTTAGACATATGTAAACATTTCCATTGGTCTATACCTAAGAAGGCAATTATGGAGTCACTGGGTAATAATATTCTCCTTTAATAGATACTCTTGCACAATTTTCCAAAAGCAATTGTACCCCTACACATTTTTTAATTGAATAAGTTTAAGTATTACCCCAGGAGATAGGTATTGTTATTCCCATTGTTTTTTTTTTTGTATGAACAAACAAAAATTCGGAGAGTTACCCCAGGCTAAATTGCTATAGTAATGAGTCTGGGTTTAAATCCAACTCTGCCTGATATCCTCTGTCTTTATTACTATTCTAAACTACTTTGTTATCTTTCAGAGACTTCTTGCAATGGCTTCATTTCCTTTGAAGTTGCATTAAGGTAGTGAGGGTGAGTGCGCAGGCTACTTAAAAGATCAGGAGGGGGATAGCTTAGTTGAGAGAGCAAGTCTCTGAGGTTGTTGCAAGGGTGAGTTTCCATCCCTGCTCAAAGTGACCAGGGTTAGGAGTGTGTCCACATTCTACCTGGGAAACTGAAGCTGGGGGTTGCTTGAGTCTGTGGTACCCCGGGCAATGAAAGCCTGCGGTTTCACGGGCCTAGTCTCAAAAAAAAAAAAAAATAGAGTGTGCCCATATTCTGTGTCTTTGCCCAAGAAGGTGGCAAAGGGGAATGCAGAGCTTCAGCAGTAGGGGGGGGGTGATACCTGACACCATCTCGGGGCCAGTTATGAGCCGTTATGCCTGTATAGGATGGGAGTATGTTGATGTGTCAGTGACGATGGTTTAAAAGCTAGAATTAATAGTGTATTGGCCAGGATGCTCCGTCAGTCCAACTCAAACTAACATCATCCAAAAGAAAAAGAAAATTGATTTCATGTAATCAAGGTCCCAGGGTCCAGGAAAGTTGGGCTTCAGGACTGACTTCATCTAGGTGCCAGAAACTCACCAGTGATCTCGCTTTACCCATCCTGTTTTTAGTCATCTTCATTTGCCAGCCTCAATGATCTCAAGCAGTAATGATGGTATTTAGTAGTAGCTCTGGGCTTCATTCAAACAGTCTGGCAACATGGTAACAAAGGAGGGTCCTTCTCCCAAAGCCCCAGAGTTAACTCTACTCAGATGCAGTTTGGGTGACCAGGCCACCATAAGTGCATCACTGTGACAGGAGACTAGAATGTCCTCTTTGGCTAACCTGGCTTCTTTGCACTGAGATTGGGACTTTGAATTGTATGCGAATGACCTGGATTGAGATTTGCATGGTAAATCATTTTACCTTCAAAGTGGGCCTAGGAGTGAGGTAACAGGCAAGGGTCAGGGAGGGAGGTGTCACCCAAAGGAGAACCACATTGGGGTTTTTCTGATCCTGGTGAGGAGTGCAAGAAGATAGTGGATAAGAAGTTCTAAAGGAGAAACTGTTGGCATTGTCTGAAGACTGTCACTGTCAGCCAGCAGGGTTGAGTGTGAGAGCAGTGACCCTTAGTCCTTCCTACACAGTTCTGGTTCTGGTTCTGTTTTGAGGGAGCAGAGGAACTGTGGGGAGTCAGAGAAGGGCTAATAGCAGCCAGCTCTCCTGACCCACCCTGAGGCACGTAACAGTTACATCAGAGTTGGAGGAGCCTTACCCCACCCCTTGCCCTCTCTCAGGCAGCTTGCATTGGGAGACATTTGCAAAGATGTTAACCCCACATAAGTGCGCCTTCGGTAATTATGCACATTAGTTGGCAATTAGATAATGTCACTCAGTTCCCTCTCTAGCTAGATTCCTGCACAACAGAAAAGCATATTGAGTTTCTGCACAGGCTGGGACTCTTCTTGCTGACTTGGGACTAACCTTTGGCCTTGGGTTCTGTGCCTCAGGGAAGATGGAGTCAGCTGGCCAGTTAGGAAGGACTCCTAGTTCCCATTTCTAGAGTCTGGCAGAACACCCCTCCCCCTGCCGCCCCTACCACCCAGTCCATCTCCTCCATCTGCCTGCCAGAGGGCTGCAGAACAGGAGAAATGCCTAAGGAAGTTGGTTTGAAGTTTGTGATATTAATGTAAGTTCATCTCTAGTTTTTGGTGATTTCAGCAATTTCCTAGGGGCCATGGAGACAGAAAGAAAGGGCTTTAAGAGAGTGTGTGGCCAGATCACAGTGGGGGGGGTCACATCTAAATAAATCCACATCTAAATAAGTTCTGATGTTGCCAATCCTGAAACCAGATTCTGCCTGGTGCCTGTGGGGAAAGAAAGTCAGTTTTCTTTAGTCAATCTTTTATATCCCCCAGGATGCAAGCAGGGGAACCCTGATATTTACAAAACTGGCAAGGGAGTCCTAGCAGGCAGGATAGAGAAACCCCCCCTAAGCAGACTGGATCAATTCTCCTGATCCTCTCTCACGGGGGTGGCTTTATGGGAAGCTTAGTTCTCAACTGATGGGTTTCCCCAAATCACAAGGTTTGCTGCTTTGCCCTATGGGGTCATGTGATGTCGGCATCCAAAGGTGTGTGTGGGTTCAGGGTTGCTGCTG
>PVHY01026145.1:0-17590 GCA_004024945.1 Uropsilus gracilis
AATATCTATGCTATTGAATAATTTTCAAGCCATAAAGAAAGACAAAATGTTGCAATTTACAGTAAATTCAAAGGAGTTTAAAGAAATTATATGTAGTAAAGCAAAACAGAATGACAAAAGACAAATAATGGACATTCATAGACAATATGACAAAGTAAAATACTTATGAAAACTAACCAATGTTAGTAAATGAAGTGCTAAGGTTAAGAGGAAGTTGGGAAGGAGTGTCTAGAGGATATAAGGTTTGTTGGTAGGAGTAAAACATTTGTTTTTCCTATATGGATTTGCTCTCTCTTGATCTAAGCCTATTGCTTGTTTGTTTAAATAAAAATGATGCTTGGATGCTGCAACCAAGGTAATGGAAACTTCATGTTACAAATAACCTGGGTTCCATCCTTGCCACAGGCCTCAAGGCAGCACAAGTAGCAGGAAATGCCCTCTCAACTCCCACACTAGCCTTGATGGGGGCAGAGCTGCTTCCACTCCCAGTTCCAGCTGCTTTATGTGAGTTGGGTGCCAAGCTGTCTCCCCTGGGAGCCAGGTGAGGAACCATCAGAAGGGTTAAATTTGTCTATCAAATATCAAGAGAAATGCCTTTTTTTCCTCTTCCTAGTTTTGCAGTGTTATTTCAAGTCTACTGGCTTATTACTCACTTATTACCACCATTCACATCGGTTCATAGATTCAACACCTTTCATTCTGGGATCATTCACTATTTGCAACACTGTTATCTCAGTCACAATAAGATGTTCTTTTTAAAAATTTTTGTATGCTAATTTATTTCTAAATTTATTGTCTATTATCCCCCTTCTAGAATATATGGGCCAAGAGAACAATAACTTGTCTTGTTGACTCTTGTGTTCTCAATGTTTTGAATGCATTAATGGGTATATATCTACCTGTCCTGTTGGATTCAGGTAGTGATGGGATGTTAGCAGATGTCCCTCTTCTTCTCCCTCCTACACCCCAGAGTCCTGTGCCTCTCAACACCCAACCTCTGATGACTCAGCCTAAGACACCATCATCATTATATTTCAGCCTTCCAGTTACTATGTCCCAGTTCTACTAAGTGAAAAGAGACTGTCCATACATTATTATTTCTACTTCTCACAGGTTTTGTATTTATCATAGCCTTGCTGCTTTATATGTATGTTATATATCACTTACTTTTTTTTTTTTTTAATAAGGGCTAGGTCTCGCCATGTTGCCCGGAGTAGCCCCGAACCCACAGTCTCAGGTGATTCCCTACCCTCAGCCTCCTAGGTAGCTGGGACTACAGGTGCATGCCACCACACCTGGCTATTTTTTTGAGATTAGGTCTTGCTATGTTGCCCAGAGTAGTCTTGAATCTGCAGACTCAAGTGACTCCTAGCCTCAGCCTCCCAGGTAGCTAGAATTACAGACACACACCACTGTGCCTAGCCATCTATCACTTACCATATGCTAATGTTACTTTAGATTTTTACATGTTACTTGGCATAATTTTGTAGGTTGGGTTTGGGTCTGGGAAGGCTCGGATATTGCTCCATATGAGTGGATGGTAATCGCTTCTTTGCATAATGTCATTGCAGCTTACGAATGATTTAATAAAAATATAGTATCTTCCACTAGGGGGGACCCAAGGCAAAAAGCATTTCTGGTGAATAGTGAAACATTTTAATTTCTTTAGGAAATATAACTGGCAGTTGAATTATGAGCTAAATGAGCAATTTTATTTTCATGGAACACCATTTTTATTATAAAGAATGAAAAATGAAGACTTGGTTATTTGATAAATATTTCCTCAAAAATGAGAAAAGTGTACTTGTCACCTCAAGCCACACAACTGGTAGTATTATTTGGCAGTGATAAAAATTTACCTTTCATGAGAAAACTAGAATTATGAAAAACTTCTATCACAGTGAGCCTAACAGCTGCCTTTAGAAACTATTTTGATGTGATTCATGGCATTTTAAAATGTGATTTTTAATGAGATTCATGATATTTTAAAGCATGACCTTTTTGATTTGTAGTGAAATATGTTGATATTTTGAAGAACTGTATAATTCAATGAATCAATATTTTCTGTTACAAATCATGTGTGGGTGAAAGATTCATTCCAGGTACAAAATAGACCAGTGGAATTTATGAGATAGCTTCAAATGTTCATTGACAAAATTGCAGATTCCACATTAAAATTAACTTTTAAGAGACTAATAAATATTAAATTTGGGTATAATTTAAAGAATATGCACACTGTAAAAATTATTTAAATATTCCCTCATACAAAGTGGCTGATTTTTCCTCAAAGTTCAACCCAAACAAGATTTTACAACATACTGAATGCAGAAGCAAAGCAGATAGGAGAATCCAATTGTTTTTTTTTATTAAGTCAGTCATTAAAGGGTTTATGAAATGTAAATGATATCGCTCTTCTCACTAATTTTTTTTGTTTTAGAAAACACTTGTCATAATTTATGTTAATATGTTATTCATTATTGTTACTTTTAAGCAAAAAATGTAAATATTTTTAGACCTCTCAATATTAATGTCCAATATGATTAACATCAATAAGCCATATTAAAAAAAAATAAGACCTTACTTGGAATCCTCAATTTTAATGTAATGGGGTTTTGAGACAAAAAATTGTTTAGAGAACCTCTGGCCGAGATTAGGTTTAAGAGATCTCAGTGGCATCGCCAAAGAAAATGAGGTATTTTATTCTCACTTTTCTTTATATGCAACCAAGTCCACACAGATGAAATAAACTGAAAACTCAAACTAAATGGAGGAATTTAATATTCATAGACTTTCCTTTCTGTAAAGGGGTATCTATTTGTTTGGACTTATGATGTATTTAAACCCATTTTGATACAAGAATGAGACTCAGAATGTTACTTACCTTGTCCTCAATCTCACAGCTAATAAAAGGTAGCAGAATGACAGGGCCTCCCAGCAGACCAATATACACCTGGTAATTACTGGAAATGTTTAGGTCTGAAATACTTTCTCCTAAACTATAGACACCATTGAGGCACAATAAGGCTTAGATGAATGTGAATTATCCCTGTGACTGGCTTGGTAGATTGCAGTGCTTCCCTGAGCAGGCAAAGACAATGGTCTCACAGTGCAGTCACCACATTTCCTGCAAAACCCTATAAGCCAGCTGGGACTCTCTTTAAACTTCTTGGAATAATTCATCTTCCTAAGGAAAAGCGTGGTGTGTGCATGTGTGTATGTGTGTGTGTGTGTGTGTGTGTGTGAGTGCGTGTGTTTTCCTTCTGTTTTTTTCGGGCATTCCTTTGTGAGTATGGAACTGATTACTAAATAGGGTCAAACAGCTTGAGTCAGACTTCCTGTGTGAATGCGAGCAGCTCTGACTTCCAGCCTTGGTTTGCTATGTTATCTGTGGCAGCTGTGCCCAACGTTGAAGTTTCAGATGGCTTCCTTTGGTTTCCTGTATTGGTGGAAGGATGCAAGGGGAGGAGTGGAGACAGAGGGAGAGTGTTTGTCTGTGGATGTTCCTAAATCTTGTCAAAGGTTTTCAGTAAGACATTGGGAGAGCCACTTCTTTCAGTGAAAAGGCACAAAGGCAGGCCCGGTGCTTTTCTGTCACTAGTCATTGGCCTACTTTTCCCACAGTTCTTAGTTCTCAGGCCACTGGTGCTTCCTGACAAGGATCCTTCCAACTCTAAAACTTTAGCTCCAGCTTCTACTGAAAGCTTCACTCTCCAACCTGGGGACTTTAAAATTGGCGTTTCTTCTTTTCCCTGTGTTTGTTGTTCCCATACATCATAACCTATTCTAGTTTGTCTAGAAATGACTCTTCACTAGCTCCCACTGTCTCTAAAATGACATTGTAAGAGGTCAGCTTTATCTTTGAAAGAAAGTTCAGAATGTGTTTTCTTCCTGCTCTAATGGAGGGGGGAGGAGAAGAGGGGGGAGGGTGTCTAGAATTTGCAAGTTGTCAGGATCAGCTCTGAGCCAATAATATGGCTCCACCATCCAGGGCTGAAAACTTCTCCAGTTCTGCTCTATTTTCATTAAATTTGTTAGATATGAGTTTGCAGGATAACAGCATATTTAACTCATCTGTTTTTGTGTCTGAAAATGAATGTTTAAAATGAAACCAGGATTTAAAATTTCTCCTTTGCCACAAGCTTCCACTGTCATTCTGGAGGTTTCCCCACATCTTCCACGAGTGGGCTTAGCGCCATCTATTGGTGGGATTGGATGACCCTTTGCTCTGATTCTTTCATAAAGTTGATACAGAAAACCCCGGGGCTCTAAAATGCACTGAAAGAGGGATTTAAATAAAGTACTGAGAACATTTGCAGTGGTTCACTCAATCCCCGGGAGTTGGTTATTTACTAAAATGAGTGTGAGCTACAGAATCCTAGGACCATGCAAAGTGAAGATTTATGGGCTTGTTCTCTTTAGATGTGAGTCAAATTCAGTCTTTGACTTTTCAGTGAGATTTTTGTGTTCTCAGCGTAGGATCTAAATGTTAACTGTGTGTAATGTATGCTGCTGTGGAAAACATGAACAAATTGCTTTAATTTTCTTAGTTTCTAACCATCTATAAAAGATAATTCCTATGAATCCTTCCAATCCTTTAAACATTTTCAGCAGATCACAAACACTACAGTTTTGTGATTTATGGTACTGATTGTCTATCCTTCAAGTCCTTGATTCTTCACATTCTTTAGAATTTAATGTTAGCAGCGGGTATAGAAATAATACCAATTTTTTTCATTTAGTAGGGTCCGCTACATCTCTGGTGTTGTTACTTTATACGATTCACTTTTTGAAACAAATTTTATAGAATATACCACTGGTTTATAATATTCTGCAAGTTTCTTTAATTTAGTCTTTAAAACCTCCGGCTGACAAAACTATGAGGTAAATATTCTCATGTTCATTTACAGACAAAGAATCTAAGTGAGCATGCCCTACTCTCCATGTTTATAAACTAGTAAAGGAGATAGCAGAAACAATTGAGATATATCTGATCTCATTCTAATTCTTCCCATTGCTTCCACTGTAGCACACAATACAATTTGCCATGTTCCAACATCACCAAATACAGAGAATTCAAGTCACATTAGAGGAGATGTTTCTCACTCTTTCACATACTCATTGAATTGCTGTCATAAGGCAATTGTTAACAAAAGTTTGAAAAAAAAAAAAGTATCCCAAGGACACTGCTCAGCCATAATTTGACTCTCCCCATGGACAACTCCTTTCAATGGTCCCAGACATGGAAACCAGTATGGAAGCTATGGGGTTGGTGGTCACTTACATGGGTGGTATGATGTGTGATGTGTCTATTTATCCAGGAAAGCCATGGAGACCTACCAGTTAGTTTGCCATTCAACCAGGTTTCTTCCCACACTGTTATGTCTAAATTGAATGTGTGATATTTTTAAGTTGTTTGAATTGTTCATATTTCAGCAGTTGATAGCCTTGTATCTTTGTGTTCTGTTAGCTTTAGCCGCTACAGACCAGATTTACAACCATTTATCATTTCTGAACAAATATCCCCCAAAGATCTATCTTCATTTCCTTCTCCACAGATTATATTCTCACTTACTTGCATTTAGGTAGAATCCGCTTTTGTTCCATATCTGAAATATGAATTAGAGGATGCAAAAACTTGCTTTGATAGCTTCCTGTTGTCTCGGCCACAACCGGATTTGTCAGAACTGCTACCTGGTTACTAACTAGTTAATGACCAATTTGTGTGGACTCAGCCACTTTCACTTTTGTGGAGACATTTCAACCACCGGCTGTTTGTGTCGTTAAGTCACTTTCGTTCTCCAGGCTCTCCAGGAGAGGGCGCCCTTGTTCACGTCATTGTGCAGGCTTCCACAGGCAGGGTTCCTCTGCCTGCTTCACAGCCTCTCACCCAGGGAGTCAGGTGGAAGGGTGAGGGCCATCTTTTACTTTTGTTCACCTGGCTCTCCAGATTCTTGTCATTCTATCTTAGCTCTGCATGTATCTTATTTTCATTCCAGCTCTTCAAGTGTCTCGTCTGATCGTGCCATAAGCTCCTTCAGATCTCTTACCTTTCCCAGTCACACTTTCTCTGGGTTCCAAAATGATCTTTTTGAAGCCTCTGATCAAAAATCTTCAAAAGTCTTTGGTATTACAGGTTAAAGTCCACATCGTTTGGTGTAGCCTCTGAGACCCAAGAGAATCAAACTGTAACCTGCCTCTCGAAGTTTTCTTTTTTCTCTCCCTCTCTCAAATGCCTCCTTCTGCAGACTGGGTAGAACATGGTGATTTGCAAACGCAAATTTAGGTGCCAAACACTCACTCTCCAGCAATGTCTTTGCAGGCAGCATGACCTCTTCCGTCTTCCTTTCAAAATTTATAAATGGGGCTCAGTAACACTTTCCATCCAGATTGATGTGACAAATGAATGAAACCCCCACAATAAAGGGGCACTGTCAAAATTCTCGTTTCTGTCAATTTCCTCCAAGTGTCCTTTTTGCCATTTGTTCTCCTTGCTGTTATTCAAATTTCCTACCCTCCAGGATTAGGCTTGTGTCACTTCCTTTACCAGCTTCCTCTCCCCAGTGACCCTGTGGTTCTCTGTAACTTCCACTGACTGCCTTTCATACACAAGCCATGCACAATAAAATCCTTTTTCTGAGTATTGTTCTCAGCCAGTACTCCTGGGCAAGTAAGGGATTTGTTCTCTGGGAGAGAGAGGACACTAAAGAAGCTGGAGTAGGTTTCCAAAGGCAGATTCTACAGAACTCTGGAACCACAGAGCAGGAACATAGTTTGGTATCTCCTCTGAGCTGGGGTGCCACCAAAGGCCTGTCTGAGAACTGCACATTAAGTTGAAATTGGGAGCAGGATTAAGTTGGGGGATGGGAGAAATCCCAGATAGATCCAACTGTCAACCTCCCTGTCCTGCTGTTTCTTAAATCCAGAACCAGGGACTTTATCTCAGTTTCATGCAATCTCTAACATCATCTAGAAAGCACCTTGCCAGAGTAATTGCTTAGAAATTGTTCATAGGGAGGGTAGGGGGGTGAATCCCGGTATTACAAAGATATGAAATGTATATATATATAAACTATTTGATTATAAAAAAATTTAAAAAAAAAAAGAAATTGTTCATCAGAAGATACAAAGAAATGTCAAATCACCATCTTGACAACAATTGAGAAAGAAGCAACTTCCTTGGCGTATTTTACGCTACACACTCAGATACAACCTGGTAAGGTAGTGAGAAGAAGACAAGGGCTCTGTAGCTATCCCCTGCAGGTTCAGTTGTTTCTTTGGGACTTTGGGGTTAAGTCCCCATCCACTTCCTCCCCCCAGCAATGTTCCCCCTTAATACAGCAGCAGATGGGATTGGATTAGGACACCCTAACATTCTTATTTCAGGGAACTTTAGGGAGTCAGCTGTATTTCCTTTAGTAAGAAGTTTGTAGCTGCCTCTCATCAGAGGTCCAGAACAGGCATGGAGTCCCCCACACAGAGAAGAACAAGATTTTTGCCCAATTTCTCAACACAGGGTCAGTGCTCAGGCTCCTGGAGCACCTGCAATTCAGCCCAGCCCCCTTCCTTCCATATTTAAGGCACTGTCAGGGGCCCAACTCATGATCCCAAATGGGGTCCCTCTTGTTAATATTCCCAGCTTCCTCTTGATAGAGCCCCTCCCCTCCAGTGATAAGCTCTTCAGTGGTCTTGAACTCTTCAAGGTGTTGGTAGAATTAACTTCAGAATCTTTTCTCCTCTGGAGAAGACTTCTCTGAATGTGGGACCGACTCCTCAAGTTTGCAGGAATGGCATGTGGGAAGAAACGGATTTTCCCTTTGTATTTCAAACTGTTATACCCTTTATTTTATACTTAGCCAAATGCTGCAGCCTCTTTCCTTCCAAGAGAAAGAACATTAGTAAATGATGCTGAAATATTGACCACTTTTGTCCTTGATTAGATAACTCAAGAGACCAAGGACACACCATCAATCCATCAATTTTCATCAGTACTTGACAAAACCTCTCCAAATAGTAAACACTTATTCTTCCCACCTGGGAGTCTTTTTTTTTGAGACTAGGTCATGCTATTTTTGCCCGGGGAACCGCAGGCTCACGTTGCCCGCGATACCACGGACTCAGGCGATCCCCAGTCTCAGCTTCCCAGATGGCTGGGATTACAGGTGCGCGCCACCACACCCAGCTATTTTTCGGGACTAGGTCTCACTGTGTTGCCCAGAGCGGGACTTGAACCACGATCCTTAGCCCCAGCCGCTTCATAGGCTGAAGCTTACTGGCACAAGCCACCATGCCTGGCTCCACCTGGGAGTCTAATAGAAGGGAAAAGGTGGGTATTCACACCCTAAGACTCTGAGAGGAAAGTGTATCTTGACAAGGAACTCAAGATGGAGGCTATCAATGCAGGGCAGCCTTGATCTTCACAGTTCATGAGTCCAAGACTGAGAGCAGCCCGCCAGAACTGAACTCTTCCTGCCCAAGGAGCAGAAGGCAGGCTGGGAGTTGGTGGGTGGGAGAACCCGTTAAACCTGTGTAGAGTAGATAATGGCAAATTAGAGGGGAGAGCTACTAGACAGGAAAGTGACTGGGGCTGTAAAGGGTTTAGTTCTCATTCTCTCTCTCTCTCTCTCTCCTTCTCTTTCATTGCAGAGACTAGAGAGAAAAAATGTGCATAAAGCCAATAGGTTTTAATTGCCAAAGTTGAGTGTGGTGAGTAGTGCTATAAAGTATTCTAAGGGCAAGAGGCTCTAAGCTAGCTAAAATGAAGAAAACTGCCAGGCACGGTGGTGCGTGCTTGTAAGCAACAGCTTATGGAGTCGAGGCAGAGTCTGGGGATCGCGGTTCGAGTCCCACCTGGGGCAACACAGTGAGACGTAGTCCCCAAAAATAGCTGGGCGTGGTGGTGCCCACCTGTAATCTTAGCTACCTGGAAAGCTGAGGCTGGGGATTGCTTGAGTCCATGGTACCATGGGCAATGTGAGCCTGCGGTTCCATAGGCAAAAGTAGCGAGACCTAGTTTCCAAAAAATAAATTAATTAGTTAAATAAAATAAAGAAAAGTAAATGAAGAAAACCTATGCAGAGCAATGGAACTAGAGGATGATTTTTGAAGATGGGACCTGTGCTGAAACACAGATCTGATGGATATGCCTGTAGGAAGGGAAAAGAGTGGTGGTGTGGGGGGAATGCAGGTGTGGCTGTTGTTGGGACAGTCTCTCCTCCTTGGAACTAGTGGTATCTCAGGCCTCTGGGAGCTCATGCATCTAGCAATTTCCATTGCAGATGCTCAAGGGTGCCCTTTTGTGTTCTGTCCCTGGAGAATGGGTGGGGAGTGAGGTGCAGTGGAAAGCAGGAACTCAACTTGATGCTTTCCTTCTGATTCCAGTCATTGAGCAAACTGTACAAGCATATAAAAAAAATCAGTTAAACATAGAGCTTTTAAGCTGAATTTATACTTTAAGGTTTCAGAAGTAGAAGATGAGTGCAAAGATGGAAGAATTGATGCTTCCTAAAGACAACAACTGGCAATGTTTATAAATGGAGAGATTTCTGCCAAAAAATACTAAGGTCACAACTGAGGTTTCATTGATTCCTGCCAAAAGACTGGCACATAGTGTATTTCATTTATTTAACAGTACTTTTCCTAGTTTTCCCAAGTACAACTGTGAGGGGCAAACTGACACTCTGGGAGAGCCTTTTTTATCACAGGAAACAGAACAGGGTGGGAGGCGCCACAGCTGAACCACATCAGGGCAGCATTTGCTCCCAGGATGCATGCCCCCCCACCCATCCCTGCCAGAGTTAGTCGAGTAGCAGGACCTTCCTCTCTCCACCCCACCCAGCTCTACACACAGAGGTCAGCAAAAGAACATATACAGTTACATTTCATGAATAGAAAATTAAGACTTTCCAGATCAGTATCATATATTTAATAGACACTGACTTTTGGATATATAGTCTTAGATATCTTTATTCATCTTAAAAGGACGTCTTCTATCAGTAATGCTACTTTAGTGACCCACTGAAAGTAATCTATTATTAAATTGTTGGTTTTCTTTAGACAAAGGCAACAGAATAAAAATCCAAGATGCCAGTTCAGCTAAAGTATAAGGAAAGCTTCGGTCTGAATGGACTGAAGGTAAGAATGTCACCCTGTCCTGTCATGCTCAGACTGGAGAGGAAAGGCAAAATTTTGTTTACCAAATAGCATTTTGAAAGGTATATTTATAGATAACTTAATCCAGTACATAATTCATAAACATTCAAAACATTCAATGATACCATTTTATAATACTTATGACAAAATGAACCTAAACATCACTGTTTAATGCAAATAGAGTACCTTCAAGTTATTACAACAGTCAAGATAGTTTACATTAATTTGTGCTTTCAAAACTATTGCTAATTTCTGGGAAAACTAAAATAATGGTGTATTATAGGAAAAAGGGGCTTTTGCGCTTACAAAATATATACATGTGAACACTGAAGTTTTGCAATCTTTTACAATTCTTTAAATTTCCCTCAAACAAAAAGATGTACACAATGAAATACACATCTTTGCAGATGTGTATCTTTATAGATGTGGCAATTTTATAATTGCCAATTTAATATTTTCACAGAAGAGGGCCACTTTTTCTTGGTCACTAATGGCAGCAAGCACTAGATGTCTAGAACTATTTATTTATATAACATACTCAAAGAGCATCTAGAGAAAATGGAACCTTTTCACATGCATGTCAAAGTGTCTCAGAAACCCTGCTGGGGTACACATTGGTAAGCCTTCAGTGTGGTCAGAGTTCTGTGTGAATAAGCAGAAAAGCAGACCTTTCCTAATGGGGTCCCTGAACATACATAAACAGGAAGTGGGCTGGAAATGGCCTGATTCATTCATTAGAGAAATGCCTGCCATTCAGCCAAATTCCCCTCGGGGTCAGTGTAAACATATATGTAACTTTGCAGGAAATTCAATTCAATAGTGACTGTTGAAGGTTTCCCTGTAGTGAAACCAGGTTTTCTCTACCTGCATGTGATACCCAAAGAAAAAGAAATGTTCCGTTTGGAGAAAACACATTATTTCATGTGGATTACTTAATAATTAGTTGGGGAGGGGGTGAACTTTATTTTTCCTGGTTCTAGTTGAAGAGAAAATATATATTTATTTGTCAAGGGGGGGCTCAGTTTGACCAACAACTCTTACAAGCTGTCATTCAGATTGGTCAAAGATTATATTATAACTCTAATCCCACACAATAAAGTGTTTATTCCTGCCAAATCAACTGGAGAAGAGCTGCCTCTAAGGGGGCAGAATGTGTATTATAACTGAAATGATTCATGTACCCACTAATACGTCACAGACTGTGGGATCCATGGTGAATAAAGAAATAGGACAATTCACAGTTAGCATTTTCTCTTTGATTAGCTCTCGGGTTTCTGTGTTTGTGTTCTCCGTGCCAAGCCAGAACTTTCCCTTTCATTATAATTTCAGTCCTTGATTGGTGAGGATTATTTTAAAATAGATGTCCATTCCAGTTTTGTAGAGAACTGAGTTTGCAAATATGGAGAGCTCATAATATCAAACCAATAATGGCAACTTTGAGTTAAGATCGAGGTGAGAGGAGGAGAGAATTTTGAATTGGGATCTGCCGAAGCTTCTGTAGTTCCTTTCCACTCCCACGGGTTTTCCATCTGCTAGATGGGTGTGTGATAACACTTACCTCATAGGCCCTTTGCATTGACAGAATGAAGCTTGTTTCATGCACTTTTCTTCCGAGAAGGATTACAGTTATGGCATTTCAAATCCAAGTTTACATTTTAGGGATGTGATAAATACTTGTCATTATGTAATTTCTAATAAAAGCAAGTGTGTGTACAACAGATTGCAGAATGGGAAAAAATTGAGTGCAATTGCAGACAAGGCCAAAAAATAATTGAGTCAATTTGTGAAAGGCCTGGATGCCAGTCTAAGAAGTTTACATTTTATTCTCTAGGACACTCTGCTTTCTGAAATGTGTTCCACAGAATGCTTGTGCTGGAGAGTTTTCGTATGTCCAGGACTAGCTCCATTGGATTTAAATTAATGCCACGCTTACTTTAGGGTAAGCCTGAAATAATGCTAATCTGTACTGCGCTTCTCCAAGAGGTCCTTCTATAATGTACTTTTCTTAAACTAAACCATGTAACTTGATTGTAAGTACATACAAATAGGAAAAGTGTTCCAAATGGGCACTTCCAGGTCAGCTACTTCTATAATGCTCCCTGGTTACTCAGCAACCTGATACTCATTGCCTTCTATTATATGTATCTGGCACAGAGCAGAGTTTGGTCAGCAAATTAAATACCTGAATGGCCCTCCATTTTTTTCACCTGCAAAATGGGTAAAACAGCAATAAAAATCTCAAAGGATCGCAAAATTAAAGAAAAGTAATTACATAACATTCTATGACAAAAGCCATTAGAAAATTAAAATTAAATTGACAGACTTATGAATGAAAAATAATAGAAATAAGAAATAAGGGAAATATATAGCTAGCCTATTATTGTCTGGCTGTGAGGTCTTAGCTTAACCCTGCTGAATTTCACTGTAAAGGGGATAATCCCCTTTACCTTGGAAGGCTCTCATAATCTGCCTAGCAGTTAGGCTGGGTGTACAAGGTGTTAAGAGCCAGATTGTTCAGGTCTGAATCTCAGTCCTATCTTTTCCTGTATATGTGATAACAGCAAATGTGGCATTGGGCACTTGAATTAATTTCTTTCTGCCTCAATTTTCCATACCTGTAAAAGGGGGACAATTAGTATACTTACTTCACTGTGAGGCTTAAAGAGAAAATAATAAATGTTACATACTAAGAAATATTATCTGTTCTTATTATAACTTCACATTTTATACATAAGAGAGGAAAGCTCAGGCCTGCCCTAATTTAGTTTCCCTAGACTGCAGCTGCTTGGCTGATAGTTCATTGTCAATTCCCCTTCTTTCCTAAATGGATAACTTGCAGCTTATTTTTAAGGTGTACATTCCCCCACCAAGTTCAACAGATATTGGGCTAGACCCTGTTTTGTCCTCCTACAGTGGAATGATTTTTATTTAAAAAACCCCCACAAGTACTTATTCTTTTTGTGACTATTATAGACTATAGACAAGTACATTATTGATACTAGCTGATTTATATTTAAGTTTTTTTCTCGCTATTTTTGCTGTGGAACCGCAGGCTCTCATTGCCCGTGATATCACAGAATCAAGCAATCCCCAGCCTCAGCTTCCGATGTGGCTGGGATTACAGGCGGGCACCACCACGCCCAGCTATTTTTTTGGAACTAGTTGTCCCTATGGGCCTCAGGCGGGACTCGAGCTGTGATCCCTAGCTCCAGTCGCTTCATAGGCTGAAGCTTACAGGCAAGAACCACCGTGCCTGGCCCTCAATTGACGATCAAATTTGGAAGAATACAGAAAGGCAAACTAGAAAGAGGAACACTACACCATTCTGCAAAGGGTTGTGTGACTGGAAAGGAGGACCAATCTTCTGAGATATTCCAAGGTATTTCTTAGATGGTTTGTCAGTTACTGTGATTTGCTAGTGTCATTTCATCAGTATAGCAACAATTTAAAAAGTAATTTAAATAGGCCACTTGTGTGGTTCCCACTATAACACTGTGATTGTATCTTTTGTCCATTTTAATATACTTTTCCCCAAGTCACTTGACTGTGTGGAATTCCTCAGACAGGCCAGTGAAGCATCAGGAAGTCAGAGAAAGTATGTTAGGACCTTGCAGTAAATCCTCCAAATGCAACCTTGTGCTTCTGACAGTGGGATGTGGAATTATGCCAGCAAGTAAAGGAAAAGGGACACAAAAGACAATGTCTGGTCTGATCCTAATATCTCAGGAGTCTGAGTTTTCAAGTTAATTCACATAGCACAGTAAATCTAGCTTTACGCAAGCAGGGGAAACTGAACATTCATAAATAACCTGTGACTTGTAATTTCTTACAAGGACAATCCTATAGATGAACAAGGTTCTTTAAATGATCAAGATATTTACATTCGCTGGCTCTTTCAGAGTAGTTTTCACACAAATATTTCAAGATTATCGGTAACATTTGGATGTAGAGAGTTCTTGTGCTCAGATGAAAGACTGCTATTATTAGTGATGTTTTACTTACAGCACTGTCTAAATTAGGTGAAAATCTCGCTTTAGAACCATTCTGGAGAATCACTTTATATAAAGAGTATGTATGTGCATGTGTATGTGTAATTATACAGGTTAGTTCAAAGTTTTTCTGATACAGTCTAGTAAACTGTATGCTGTCCGAGTGGTAAGCTACCCCCAGTAGTTGTCTAAAATGACCCTATCAGTCATAATTTTCCTTTTTCTCTGCAATGATACACCAGTTGCCATGGTCATTCCCAGAACTTAGAATATGGAGCTCTGACACATTCTCCTCCACCAAGCCACAGAGCTCACCCTCTCGGAACACATGATAGTAGCGCATGAAGGCCTTGGAATCAAAAATATCAGGCTGTTCATTGACAGAAATTGCCTCATCAGTGTTTGATTCCGTGGAACTGGCTGCAGAAATCCTTCTCAACACTTTACGAGAAGAAGGATTCCCTTCTTCTGAGTTACCTATATCTACGGAATTCTCCTGAGTGCTGGTACTACCCAGAAAATTCCCACCTCTGTTTCTCCTAATATGTCCTTGATGGTGTCCATTTAGATGTCTCATTGTGGTGGGTGTTCTCGGCCACTCCAGAGGTTTCTGAGGCATTTCCACAAATACATCCTCATCTAGATTTTGCTCCCTTGCTGAAAATGGCTCTTGGTGATCACAGTCTAAACTAGAGCATCTAGAAGGCTGGACAGATACAGGACTCTGGGACCAGCCATCTGTGTTCCTCAAGGGTCTTACCCTTTCAACTTGCTTCCTCATAGTTGATTCATCCAAGGATCTAGAGAAAAACCAGGAACGAACAGATTTTCCTAGTGTGTCATAGAATCTATTTTCTTCCTCGTCTTCTTTAGAAATTGCTGCACAGCAAGTTCCAGCTGTAACAGGTTCATGGTCCAGGCTGTGGGACCGTTTTGAATCACAACGCTCTTTCAAACAAACAGAACGAATACTCTCAGAGCCAGGGGGGTGGAAAGAGTGGCTTCTATCCGGGTGTCCACACTGCTTCTTTCTCTCAGGCAGGTGGGAGCCTGAGAAGAGCTGGGAACACAAGGCCCCGTTCCAGGGCACTAGTACATCTTGCTTCTCAAAGTGCCGTTTCTTTTGTTCCATGGCCCAGACGTAAATCATCAGCTGTCCTCCTGGAACCAAGACTCTAGCCATTTCTTTGATTGCTCTGATTCTTCTCTGTTTTGTAGAGAAATGATGTATGACTGAAAAAGAAGAAACTAACTTTCAGTATTTATACACATATAAGAATGTACACAGTTACACACTAGTACCCCCCATATCACAGAGATGCAGTTTGATGTGGTAATAAATAAAGCCTCCGCGTCTCCTCCAGGGTGGGGCAGGCAGTAGAGATAGTACAGTTCCGGGTTTAGAAGAGATGTACTTTGGCTCCTGTTCTTATTAGACAACTGACCTTGGGTGATTATTTAACTTCTATGGATTTTAAGGGTTTTTTGGTTTATAATAGGACACCTGAAATAAAGCATGTGTAACTCCCCTTTCATTTCCAAAATCTGATGAATTTTGCTAATCAGAAAGAGAACCAGTGTGAGTTAATACAATTTGCAAAGGAATTATAAGTGTTTTTTAGTAGAATTCTATGAAAACTCATGGTTTTCAGGTGCTCCAAAGCACCAAAAAAGTTATATCACTAATCAGTGTTGATAGAAATAGTAATGAAGCAAAGAGAAGTTGAGAAACATGTTAATCATTGCTTTTCTCTTTAGGTAATGCAAAGAAAAGCCAGTCAAGTCTAAATCCAAATGATTGTTTTTAATTTATAAAAAATTAATGTCATTGGAAATGGTTTTTAATATTTTTCAACTGTTCAAATTCTAGGTCTTCATTTTACTTCTAATACTTGGAAAGTGAAAAGTGGGATTGTATTATCTAGTCTTAAGAAATTATTAGGAATTTTTTAAAATCAAACACTAAATAGAAAGCCATCTGAACACATTTACAGATGGCAAAAAATGAAGGAAAACATAAACAGATTGGACTACATCAAACTAAAAAGCTTCTGTACAGCAAAAGAGACAACAGAAAAAACCAAAAAGAAGCCCAAATGAATGGGAAAAAAACTTTGCCCTCCACAAGAGTGATAAGGGTTTAATAATGAAGATCCACAAGGAACTCATATAACTAAACAAAATAAGACAAGAAGCCCAATCAAAGAATGGGGAGAAGAACTAAAAAGATACTTCTCCAGAGAGAAAATACAAATAGCCAACAGACACATGAAAAACTGCTCAACCTCACTAGCAATAAGGGAAATGCAAATCAAAACCACAACGGGATACCACCTTACACCAACAAGAATGGCCCACATCAAAAAAATGGACTACTGTAAGTGCTGGCATGGATGTGGATAGAACACTCTTATACTGCTGGTCAGAATGTAAACTTATCCAATCACTATGGAAAGCTGTGTGGAGGACCCTCAAATTAATGAAAATGGAACTACCATTTGACCCAGCAATTGCTCTCTTGGGAATCTAGCCAAAAGAGACCTCAATGTGGGTACAAAGGGTACCTGTGCTTGGATGTTTACTGCAGCACTATTGATAAGGACTTGGAAGCAACCTAAATGCCCAAAAACAGATGACTGAATGAAAAAAATGTGTTACATATGCACAATGGAATATTACTCATCAGTTAACAATGACAAATTTGATGATCTGATGACATGGGTAGTTAGAAGAAATCGTATTAGCAGAAACAAGTCAGAAACCAAATGCAGAAACAAGTCAAAAAGAAAATGACAGAAACCAAACGGTTTCATTGATTATAAGGGAAATAGGGGGAAAAAATAAAAACTATGAGGAAAAGTCAAAATAAGCTAACAGCTAAACTGAAGTACACAACTCTGGGTGGGGAGGAGAGAGTGGGAACTGTTGGGGGGGGAACCCCGGAGGTTTACAGAGATGTAAAATTTATATATAAATAAATTATTTAATAAAAAAAGAGTCATAGTTCCTAGGGAACTTTTATCACAGTACTGTGTCAAGAAAAACATCAATTTTTAGTCCAGAAGAAAGTCTGGGCTCTGTTGCTCAGAATGAATAGTGAAAGAATACATAAAATGTAAAAAAGATATTCCAACCTTTACCTTGCCAGGCACTTAATGTCAGCCGATCCTAGACTGTTCCCTTAACTCATCCCTAGTAAAGAGCCCTCTACAATGATCTGTTTGAAAGTATAGTCTCCTAGAAGCAGACCTTGGTCACTAAGCCTAAAGTCATCTGGGTCAGAACTAAGTAAGATCCATGACCACTCTGGCTCTTCATATCTCCCATAACTTGCAAATGATTTACTCTAGAATTTTTGTGATGTATTTTCTAAATCCATTTGATTATTGTTAGCTGTGGATCCTGTAATTGAAAATTCAGTTATGCACTAAAATTTTTATGTTCCCCCCCCC
>PVHY01026146.1:0-17574 GCA_004024945.1 Uropsilus gracilis
GGGTGCTTATTTGTGGGGTGCTCATTTGCGGGGTGCTTGCTCGCAGGGTGCTCGTTTGCAGGGTGCTTGTTTGTGGGGTGCTCATTTGCAGGGTGCTTACTTGTGGGGTGCTCCCTTACGGGGTGCTCGTTTGCGGGGTGCTCGCTTGTGGGGTGCTCACCTGAGGGGTGCTCGCCTGGGGGGTGGGTCCCCTTCCGCATATCTATGGCAACTTGCCAAGGCCCGGGGCCTCTCTGGGCTGCAGCCTGTGAGTTGGAGACACAGCGACCTCCAGGCTCAAGCCAGGAGATCAGATGTGTCTAAAGTAAAAGCCCCTCGGGTGACACCCCTTGGGTGACGCCCCTTGGGTGACACCTCTGGTAAGGCCGCTGGGTGACGCCTCGGGTGACACCCCTGGGTGACCCTGCTCGGAAGGAGATGCCGCCTTTGAAGCAGCTGCGGTCGCTCCACGCTGTTGTCAGGACGCAAGGGGACCCGCTGCAGGTGGTCTCTGCTCCATGGTGCCTGGGGCCCCAGCCTGCTCGCCATGAACCCCGGGCTTCCTCCGTGCTCAGCAGACCAGTGGACACCCGGCCGCCTGGGGCCAGGAAGGCGGGGTCACCATGGAGGACATGTCGCCACCCTGCTTGGCAGGAACGGGAGGTGGGGCTGCCTGTGGCGGAGGCCACCAGAGTCGGCCCAGAGATGCAGCTGTTTGGAGGTTTCGGCCCCTCCCGAGGACGGGAAGGGGGGAGGGGAGGGGCTGTCTGCCGCGTCCAGTCTGCGGTGGAAAAGCTGACCTTGGCTGGGACCAGGGCCCAGCTCCCCGTCCCAGTTCCTGAAAGGGCTCGCCCCCTTTGGTCTGTGGACGAGGAGGTAACGGATGGGTGAGTGTCCCTCGAGTGTCCCTCCGAGGACTCGGGAGAGAGGATTCCCGTGGCCACCTGGCTCCTGACCTAGGCCCAGACTTGCTGTCCCATAGGCTAGAGGTCACCTCTTGGCCGCAGAGAAGCCGCCTCCACCTCCAGCTGATTTCCAGGCTGGCGCCCTTAACAAATTAACTGAAAACATTGCCCTGAGGAATAAACTCTGGGAATGAAAGAGGGAAAATGACAAGTCGGTGGCCTTAGAACAGATGACAAATGTGCTCTCCTACCCTAATTAAGAAAAGGTAAAGTAGGCCAGCACCACATTTGCATGACAAAGGGAGAAATGCAAATAGAATTGGCTCCAGATTAATCTCCTCTGGAGAGCGGAGGTTCAAGGCCAATATGAAAGAGGGGAACTAGACTCCAGGCCTCCAGGCTCTGACTTAAGCCTCCAGGGAGGAAGGGGCCAGCTGGGATGCGGCCCAAGGGCCAGAGTCACCCCTGTATTTTGGCTTTTCGCAGTTGTAAACCAGCTGCCTTTTCCCTCCTCTCTAGTTTGAAGCAAAGGACATTTTGCCACTGATACCTGAGCTGTTTCTGCTCATTGCAGACTCCGAAGTGGCTGCTGTGGGCTTGGCGCTCTCAGGCTCTGGGGTGACGCTGGTCTGTGGGGGCAGGTCTGCCCGGGAGAGGCCATCCTGAGGCCCCATCCACTGTCCTCTCAAGTGCACTCTCCACCTGGGCCTGCACTATCAGTTCTTGCAAAGGCAGCAGTTGTGACAGGAGCCGACCCGGCCTTGGCCATTAGTGACAGGAACTGCACTGGAGGTGGTGGCTTCAGTCCTGGAGGCGCCTTCAGGGCACGGAGATCCCAGGGCTGGTGAGAAGCAGGCACATTAGTCCAGGTGCTGACTCAGCAGATTCACGCCCAAAGGCTGAGCGCCCCCAACAGGCCATGAAGGGTTTATAGACACTTCCCATGCTCTGGGCCTCCAGGTGGGCCACCCACCCACCTGAGGGTGAGCCGGAAGAGGAACAGAGGGGTGCACACCCCTCTTGCCTTCCTGTTCTCGAGCCAGCTGCCTGCTCTCCAGGGACCCGCACTGAGATTGTCGGAGGAGGCAGTTTGGCTGCAGAAGTAGAACCAGCGTCTCCAACCATCTTTTGTTCATGCTGATTCCGATCAAGGCTATTGTGGACTCTGTTCGCTTCTTTCTCTTATTTCAACCTAGGAAAGGAAGAGAGTGAATCTCTTTCGAGCCTTATGATGACCTACAGGAAGATGCTAGAAAAGGTAGCTCTTCTTGTGGTTTTGTTGTTTCGATAAGTTATTTCTCTTCCATGAGCTTTCTTGTGAACGGATGACATCCCAACCTCCATGAGCGATGGACCACCACCTATATTCAGTAGAGAAACTGTCTGACCCTCTAGCCGATTCTAGCTCTTGGTCAATTCCTAGCCCAAGTTTCAGCCGCCACAAGGTATGCATCTAGGATCACATAAACACAATAACTAAGCAGCCATTTTGCATGACAAAACCCAACTCCCTGAAATGTAAAAGTGGATCTAAAAACCTTTATTGCTTTTTGAATAATGAAGGTAATAGTTGTCAGTTGCAACTTGATTTTGAGAGAAATGTTTCTTCCCCAACATCCAGTGTCAACCAAGCTGCCTTTGACAGACTCACATGTTCACGTGTCCATCCTGAGCTCACACTAAGGATGTGATGTGAGCCACTGGCCCCTTAAGCCCCAGTCAAGAAAGGGCTCTCAAATCTGGAAAACACGGAGCAAGTAGCTGGAGCTGATGCTCATAGTCAGCACCCACTGGGAACAAAGTAGGTGACTTTACAAGACAGTAGATGTCTTCATTATAGAAAAACATTTCAACAATTCATGGGTGATTTCACGTCAGCATTCTGCTGCTTCTTAACTCCATCCAATTAGAACCCCCCCGTTTGTGGCGCGTCGCTCTCCACACCATCTTGATTCTGAAGCTGTTTGTGTCCGTGACTCTCTCCTCGGCAGGCTACGCAGATGCATGTTGTGAGAGCAGGGAGGCTGGGGTTTCGATGCTTTGGGCCACAGAGAGGAGTTGGGCGGAGGGCGTCTTTCTTGCCGGGAGCTAAGGAAGGCTGTTTGTGAAGGCTGGGCGCGTCCTCAGATCCTGTCATGATGCTGGAGTGAGGCTCCCTAGCAGCGCCGTTCCCGCGCCTTCCCTTCCCGGGAAGCTCTGTTTCATGACTGCTCTCCTTTGCTAATAAGTCCCTGAGGCAGCTCGTTTGCTGAGCAAGGCGGTTTGACAAATGCTCCTTAGCGGAGGCTTCCTCGGACGGTTTACTTGACTGAACTGCGCCATCGATGGTCATTAACGATCATGTTTATTCACAAACAAGCGTCTGTCAGCGCCTGTCACTTCGGCTCTTCAGTTATTGATCGGCTCCATTTGGGCGCGGCCCACCCAGACGGAGGCGCTCGGAGAACTTGACAAAGGTACGAAGATGACCCTGACAGCCAGCCAGTGGCTTTGTGCTCAAGCCGTGAATCATCCGGGAGAGGATGCGGCTTCCAGCCCGCAGGAGGCAGAGGAACATGCTCGCCAGCGTCCGCGGATCCAGTAAACACACAGTCAGTGAGACCCTGACGGTTGCTGGAAACTCGCCTCCAGTCCAGCCTCAGGGAACAGAGGATGTTGCTACAGCCGTCAGGCCTTCGGCAGAGGCAGTGAGCCTGGCAGGGAGGGGCCCTGTTGAGTCAGTAGGATCCTGGCTTCTGGCCAGGAACACCACGGGACTTCTGCGATGCCCTGGCCTGAGAAGTGTCTTCAAGTTGTCGGGATGTGGTTGCCCCCCCGCCCCGATGCTCTCCCCTGAGATGCTGAGAAGGAGCGTGTCAAAACATACTGTGCAGCAAGTAGGATGCCCGCAAGTGCTTCCTTCCCGTTCCTGTAGACAGAGGCAGCCTGTTATTTTATGAGACTGAAAAGCGAGAGGAAGGTACGTCTGTGAAGTCTAATTGTTTTCATGGACATAGATGAGATGTCATTGTTTTCATGGGCTTGGAGGACTCGGGCGCAATGTCACAGTCCTGGGGTGACCACTCGCTAGTTTCTGCTCTGTCCAGGCCCCCATCGGCCCTCACACTCTCGGCAGAAGAGCGGAAATGGAATCCCCCACCTGGTCCCAGTGCCCCCACCTGGTTCCTGTTCACATACTGAGACAGGGTCTAGGGATGTGATTAAAAGCCAAGCCTCATTACCTGACTGGCTAGTTGACTAGCTGATTGACTAGCTGACTAGTTAACTATCTGGCTGATGAGTTGCACTGGCAAACTAGCTAATTAGCCAAACACCTAGCTAAATTGTTGACTGGCCAACTAGGTAACTAGTTAAATGGCCAACTCATCAGCTAGTTAACTAGCTAACTGACCAGTTATCCAGCTGAATGACTATCCGAATAACTAGTTGACTAGTCATCTAGCTACCTAGCTGCTGTGAACACATGCTGCTCCCTCTTACAGGCTGTCCAGCCAAAGAACTGCGCACTGCTCACATTTCCTTCTTAAATATGTTTGGCTTTGCTGCTTGCGTTTGCAAGGAAGCGTGTGCCTGGCTCACAAGTGGCTGGAAGGTGCCTCCAGCAGGCTCCAGGAGGTGAAGAGCTTCGGTGCTTCTGCAGAGGATGGTTTGCACGCTCGCCTTCCACACGGGGCTCAGTAGTGCTCGGAGTCTTATGGTGAACGTGTGGACGTAGCCGTTTGAGCAGGAAAGAGGTAGGTCGGCGACCGGGGCCGGGCCCCCACAATGGGTCAACGGCCTTTCTGGTTTAAGAGAAACACTCTCTCAGCTGGAAGAAAAGGAAATGCCCAGGGGGGCCGAGCCTGCAGCACGCCCACGGACGTTCTGGTCCGGAAGCAGGCATCCCGCCCCCTCACCCCATCCTCACCCACTGGCTCCTCGCACCTGTGTACATGTGGCTGTATCCAGCCACACCCTGGGGAGTACTTCCCCCTGTCTTTCCCCATGTATTTCACTCCGGCCTAAGGGCAGAGAAAGCGTCACCTCCGGATTTTCTCAGGGTCCTTGTGTGTTGAGAGCCGAACGCAGGGCACAAGAGAGGACAGACGAGAACGATGGGCACGCCATGGAGGCTGGGGCTGAATGAAAGCGTGCGCCATCCAGCAAATTGTAACGACTCCCACAAGTCCTTATAAAGACTTCTAGGCAAAGGAAAACAGCGGCTCAGGCAAAATCAGCGGAGGTAAAACGTTAATTTCCGTGGGATATTCGGGGGCAGGCATTCACTTGGTAACTTGCTGTAGTCTCCTAAGGAAGGTCTCGTAGGGTAAATATTGGAGGGATGGCGACACTGCTGCTCACCCGAGGTCAAATCACGCCATCCCATCTTCAGTGTCCTGAAGACAGATAAGAGCAGAATGAAGTGCTTTTCATCTCAGCATGAGCCCTGGCTGGTTTTCGCTTGCAGCCTCTGGCACTTGTGCCGATAACGTGACATGTACGAGAGTGAAACAGTCCTATGGCCCTGAATGCTTTAATGTCCAAGTTAGCGCACACGTGTGCACACATATACACACATGCACGCACACACACATGCACACACCTGGCCTTGGAGTGGCGCTCCTGCACCCAGAGACAAGGGGCTAGTGATCGCCATCTAGTAGTTGGTTTCCTTGTGGCGGCACCGCGTGGTGCACGTGGCTCACACCTTTCTGTGGTAGACACAGGAACCCTGTGATCCTCCTGAGATGAAACAGCCGACTCTTGGGGGTTCCACAGCTTGCTTGACAGCTCAGCCGGCACCAGGGAAATGGGCCCGTAGGCTTCTGTGCCTTGGGACTCTCCAGGCCAGCACCCATGGCTATGGAGCCGTCCTATCTCCTGGCGCTATCGGGAGTAAGCCAGGCCGTATGCCATAGGCATCATCAATGTAGCCTTCTCGCATGTGTTCTGCAGTTTCCCAGGGCTTCCCGGAAGGGGCTGGACTTGGGAGAGTGGCAGATGGGGTGTCTGCATGTGTGCCTGTGATCCAGTGTTCCAGATTCATCCCAGGACCGGAGACGGGAAGCCTCATGTTCAGCTCAGCCTGGCGGCCTGCATCATGGGGGCGTAATCAGTACGTCATCTTGCTGGCAGTTTCCACAGCCGATGACGTCTGAGACGCAGACTTGCAGGGATCCCACGTTTCCTCTTCCTGCTAGCTGACTTTTGACACAGCGAGAATGGCGGGGGTGACCGAGGGATTTCCGGGCAGGCATCGGCTATGAAGCCAACATGGAGCTGCTTTCATGGTTCCTCCTTCCAGCCCAGGGAGCCCCGTTGACAGCTTCTAACTAGGTCCCAGCACCCAGTTCGCCAAGGGTTTATCTCCAATTCCCCTGCTTTGCTATCTCAGCGGTTTCAGTGACATACAGCCAAGCTGGAGGAAACGTGTGAACCTGAATGTGCAGGGACGGACTTTTCCCGCCTTTTCCAAAGTTTTGTTTAGCGTTTCAGATGCTTTGCTGGAACCCCCAAGAGGGCATCACGGGATGAGCCCCGGCGGTGATGGTAGCCATTCCCTGGGCTTCATGACCAGCTGGCACTCTGCAAGCATGTTCAGGGCGAACCTCTTCGAATCCTCGCAGTCATTGCACGTGGTGGGGACCGTCGACCTCCTTTTAGCTGTAAAGAGACGCCACGGAGGCCACTGAGGAAGCAGCCAGTTACTCCACCTCGCAGCTTGGTTTTGATATTGGGTTTCAAAAGGGGCAGAAGCCATTAACCAACAAACCACAGGTTTGCAGAGAAGAGAAGACGCTGGAGAAAGACTGGACTTGGCAGAGTGCCTGCCTCAGGCTTGGAGGGGCAAAGGGCGCCATCTTGGACTTGCGTCTTTGAGGCCTTTGGGACTGAAAGTGGTGACTGGGGTCAGATAACGGCCACTTGTGGCTGTGAGGACGTTCGCTGTCCTGGTTAGTTTCCCTTGTAAATAAACCCTGTTGTTTGAACTGCATTTGAGCGGCAACTGCTATGCACGGGTGAGAAGGATCTGGTAAGAAAGCTGGGCAGCAGAGGCTGCCTTTGAAAATATTTTTTTCCTGTGGTTTATTGGTTGGCGGCTTTTGCCCCTTTTGCACCCGACTTCAAGGACCGTCTTGTCATCAGGTCATTGGGGAGGGCCGTGTGTTCTTTGCCGCCCTCTGCGTGACATTCCAGCCCCAAGCTGGAGCCAACACTTGGCCAATTTCCCGAGACATGACTGACCTGACAAGGCAGATGTGGCTTCACACTCCTGTGCGAGCTCATCCACCTGCTGCTGTGTGCATGTGCACGTGTGTGCATGTATGTGTTTAGGACGCAGAGCTGAGGACAGTGCACTTAGCACTGCATCCAACCAGGTGGCGTGGACGGACTGGGGACCCCCCCACCCCACGGTGCTGACCGCACCTCAGAAGGACACAGCTCGTGAGTCCTGGAGAAAATCTGAATCGAAGCTTCCCCCCGCCCCCCCTCCCCCCCCTCGTCACTTGCACCATCCACTCCACTGTGACACCACTCTGGCACGTTGTCTCCTTTGCCCAAAGAGATAAACGCTGATCGAAGGACTCGGATACCCAACAAGCCCAGGTCCCACCTTTGTGTCATTCCCCTCCGCGACGTCCCTGGAGACCAGCATTTAGCAGCAGCGAAGCCGAAGTGGACACGGCCCAGGATCCCCTTCCCGCCAGGACCCCATCGCCTCACTTTGGAGATGCGCTCTGGCCCCAGGCCCCTCCCCCTTCCCGAGGGGCACACTGACTGCGGCCCACCCCGAGCCCTGACCGGCACTGAGCCATCCTCTGAGGAAGGGGCCCGGGCCCTCTTAAGTATGATCAGGTGCCACGGAACCTGCCACACTGCCCTCGCCCCATGTCCGGCCTTGGCCACGCTGGGGAGAGTGGCCGTGCCGCTGCCATCGAAACCTCGTCCCAGAGCTGGAGGCAGCGTCTCCTCACCACGCGCGGCGGCTTCTCTCATTTCGTGACGTGCCACGGAGCTGCGGGCGAGCAGGCACGAGCCGCGCCGGGCGTGCACCTCTCTCATTCTGCGTGGCCGGGGAGAGAGCACTGCTTGGGGACCCTGGCCAGACCCAGGGCCACCCGCCCCTTCTGCCACGTGTCACCTCTCTGCCGCCCTCTCCTGGGGACCCAGCCACGCCCTGACGCTCCGGAAGGTTCCAGGCAGGCATCTGAGGCCGGTGCTGGCTTTGAAGCCTCATTTGTTTTTAGTAAGAACAGACGGAGGCAGCGGGTCTCTGGCCCTGATGAGCATCCCGCCATCACAGCCGCCACCAGTGGAGCCGGCCTGGCCGTGCGTCCATCTGCTCCCGCCTGGCCAGCCAGCACAGGGTCATGGGTGCCACCACGGGCCCGTGGGCAGGATGAGGGCCTGGGCTGCTCTGGTGGGGGCTGTGCTTCGTGAAGCCGGCACAGTGCCCGGCCGTCCTCCCCGATGCCTGGACAGCCTTGGCGTGTGGACAAGGGTCATCTCACTGCCCAGGATAAGGATCCTTCTCCAGCACCTGCAGCTCAGGGCACATGCCCACGTGTGACTTGTCCTTTTCTCCCAGCCTCTATACATAAATCAGATGAGTATCTGACCCTGTGGACGTCTCGCCGCTGGCTGTACTCTGGTCATCCAGCAAGGCCGGGGGTTGCCAGGCAGAGGTCCTCAGATGGTGCGTGTCACAGCGTCTCTGGTGTCAACCGGCTGCACCCAGGCATGGGACTAAAGATCACGGAATCCTCTTCAAACCTTCCATTTCTTTTTCCAGGCTAGACAGCCTCTTGTTGTTAGACAGTTGGGACCTGGACAACATCTACAATCATTTCATTGCCAAAGGGACAGCCGTGCGAACACCGAGAGCCGTGTTCCTACGCCAACACTCAACCGCGACCATGTTGTGGACCCGGGAAGAAGTATCACAGACGAGGCACAGAATGCAGGATGGCATCTCCTGGAGATGGCGTCTCCTGGGACAATTCCTATTTTGACGCTTAAAACGTAAGCGCTGTGTCTGCAAGCGACTGCATTGTGTGCTGTTGTGTCTGCCTTATCAAGCTCTGTCTTCCCTGCCATGCTGAAATGCCGGCAAATTGCGTTCCCCTCGGGGACTTGATATGCAGGCAGTGGAAGTCCACACACTCTGCAGTGTTTGCCTGGCTGGGCGAACTCTCCTGCGGGCCAGTGGCAAAACTGTGGATCTGTGCTCCAGGCGTAACCCTCCTCCAGCCACATCCTGGGTGAACTCGTGGCCCCTGACGGAGGTGGAGGCGCCCGGGCAGTGTCCAGGGAGGCCCTTCACTCTCCTGCTGTGGCCACTGCAGACGTCGACAGGCTTCTCGTTGAGGGTGCTGGGAGCCAGGAACGGCTGCCTCTTGTTCGAGCTGTGGGAAAATGCAGTCAGACTGGGGTGTGAAGGGTTTATGGAAAGTTCCATCATGTCCTTTACCGGGGGTGACTTTTTCAAGCTTAAAAAGAGCATCTTGAATAAATGGTGCGTGACTGCAGCCGCCAGCCTCCAGGGGTTCAGAGAGACAGAAGTCAGACTCTTACCCAAGGAACTGGGGGCTGTCACCGTGGTGGGATCTGGATGCTTCCATCCTTCGTGTTCCGACGGACGAGGTGTAGACTGCAGGCTTCGTGTCTCCTAGGACAATTTCTGGTTTGACACTTAGAATGCAAACGCAATGTGTTGCTAATGGCTATGTTGTGTGACATTGTGTCCACCTTATCAAAGTCCATCTTCTCAGATGATGAATCGGCCAGCAAATCGCATCCTCCTTGGGGATTCAATGTGCAGCAATGAAAACCCAGACTCTGGAGTCACATCATGTCACATCACGTCACGTCACGTCACATCATGTCACGTCAAAGCAATGCCTCAGCTTTGCAGGGGAACAGGGAGGAGTTCCAGATGCTGTAGCCTTAACAACAGAGCCCCTCAGTCCTGCACTCTGGCATGTTACCCACCAGACTGCCCCTCTGAATGGCTGGATGTTATTACTAACATCCTAATGTGGAACTCTTAGGATGTTTCAGATAATGTTCTGCACTGTTAGGAGTCGCACGTGGAATGAAGAAGAAATTGACGGAAGAGATGGACAGCGATCTGTGAGGCCACCCCAAAGCACGGGGACCCTGGGAAGCATGTCCAGGTCCAATTTCAATGAAGTTGTGAAGCCCCTTATTACCCCAGCAAGGACGTGTCACAATGATGTCATGAGGAAAGAGCAAAGCGTACATGACATGCAGCAGGGAGGATGTGGGGATGCGTAATAACAGGAGGATATACCTGTGGGGGCAACTGTCATCACTAATAGGTCTTATGTCTCTTGGGACATTCCAAAGAGGTCAGAAATCTGGGTGACAGGTGAGAGATGTGTTGTTGCCCATCCTCTAGTGTGCCACAGGGGGCTAGAGAGATAGGAGGTGTTCCTCTTATCGGAAGCTCCATCTCTCTACCTGCTTCCACATTGCACACTGCATGAAGCGTTTATATATGTTCAATCTATGAATACAAACATTATAGTCTAAATATATAAAAAGTCTGTGAGGATGAGGAGCCCCTGGCTGACTGACGTCATCTGTCATGGGTTTGTTCTTTCATGGGGCAAAAATTCACTGAGTGTTGTAGATGCGATTTATTGTTTTTTGTAAATTTTGGAGTCATTAAAGTGATGATGTAACATCACAGGACAAGTGACCACCTGAGTCGCTGCCTAGTGTAATTAGGTTACTTATTGCAACTCTAGGAATTGCAAACTGCAGAGGCCTGGCTGGAGCCTACGTGAGGGTCTAATACCAACACACTTCTGGGGAGTGGGCGGCAAATCCAGGGTCCCTACCATCCAGGGATGGTCAAGAAGCCCTTGCTCTCCACCGCTGGCCTCTGCCTTCTACATGGTGGTTTCCTTCTAGCAAACACCTCTCTAGACAGACTCCGACTCCCAGAAAAAGAGAGCGGACCTCCCCCCAACTTCTAACGATGGTCACAGGTCACCGTTGATGGAATCTCCTTGGTGCTTATGTGTCCCTCTGAACTCACACAGGTCAGGGGAGGTGGGTCGGTTGGCTGGTCTGGGAACACCTACATACCTCACCCTTCCCCCAGGCATGAGATGAACTCCCGGTGGACCACCTGGGTTGAGGGCATAGGAAAGGCCCAGAGGACGCTGGGTAAAAGAGGGGGGTGGTCTCTTCTGAGGAGATGATGTCCCCTACTTTATTGTGTGACCTTTCCTCCAGTGCAGAAAAGCAGAGATGGTTCAATCACACACGCTGGCCAACGTCATGTTTTGAAATAGCCTCTTATCTGCTCTTGAGACATGGCCAAAGGCTATAAAGCACTTCGCTGCGGTTTGCATGATGTGAACGGCAACAGAGGGGGGGTGTGTTCCCCCCAGCTTGGCGGGGCTGGTTCTCTCTGTTCTGTCCTGTGCTAAGGACTGTTTTCTACTTTGCCCAGAGACGGTGTCCGTGTTCCTACCTCTGCGCCCTCTTGGCACCTTGAAGATCTTGCTGCATCCTTGAAATACAAATCCACGTGCGTTTACTTCCATGTCCTCGTAGGTAAAGATGGTGGAGCAAGTCCTCCCCCTCTCTGCCAGAGTCCTCGTCTAATACTGGACACTGGACAAGAGATGGCCGATATTCTGTAATGTAGAAGCCACTCTTGTCCTGTCCACTTACTCACTCACATGTAGAGCAGATGCCTGATGCCTTTCATTGACATCATCCCCGGATGGCTATTCCATCATACGGGGGCCTTTCTGAGGCTGCACACCACTGCTCCCCCCAGGGCCTGCCCCACTGTGAACTTGCTCAGGGGGAATGTTATATGCCCTCACAACCACCCTGTAGAACTGTGGTTCTCAACCAGGGTAGTTTTGCCCTCAGGGGATATTTGTCAACATCTGGAGAGATTCATTATCACAACGATGGGGTTGCTCCTGGTGTCTGTGGGCAGTGATCTGGGGTCCTGCTCATCACCCCAACATCCTCCACACACCAAGCCTTGTCTCCCCCAAAAGGCAGGTAGTGCTACGGAGGTGAACCCCACTTAGACTAATGAGATTCTCAGAGACATAAGGCCACCAACATTGACAGAGCTTTAAATCCTCTTTAACTCGCACCGGTAATAGATTATGAAACATACACTTTAGCCATTTTGTCTGATTTCCTGCTGCAGAATTAGATAACCGTTTGCATAATGATATGTAAATGTGAGCCCGCATCGCCAGGCATCATTTAGGAGCCTAAACAGAATGTCCCCTAGTTAATTACCACCGGTTTAACAGTGTTGTGTGCTGTGTTGAGTTACTCGAGACCAAACCAATTAGCATGTTTTCCAACCAAACCAACGGGCAGGATTAAGAAGGTTTTGCAGTAAAAGTTTGCTTGAGTTTCGTCTTTGTCCTCAAAGCAGACAGGTCTGGGAAGGCAGTATTTTTATTTTTTATTTTTTAGAATTGGATCAGAGGCCTTCCTTTGAAGACTGGGTTTACCAGAGCCAAGCGATGCTGTGATATCAGAGTTTAGACCTGAGTTCCTGAAAGATTTACGGAGCCAGGGGCCACGTACTAAATTTTGTCTTTATCAGTCAGGTTCAACGACCCCAACTTCATGAGGCCAATAGAGGTTCTAGCACGAGGCACACTCAGTGTGTGCGTGCTCTAGGCCAGGATATCATGGGAGTGGGGAGGGTAGTTGCTCATGGAAAAGGCTTGGGCTCGGAACAGCCCCTCAGCCATGAGCACACAGCGAGGGAAGGTCCCTTCTCTTTCCGACAAGTGTTTTTTCCAGGTTTGTTGTCTGGTCATAAGAATGGAAGTGAAGTCAGATCCAGTGGGAGGCAAAGCAGCATTTGGAAGTTCATGGTGAGCTGTCAGGCACTGATGGGACATTGAGGCATAGCAGAAAGTAACCGTGAGTGTCTTCAAAGCCATCCTCACTGCTCTGGGACTGAGCTCCTGTGATCTTGGTATCTGGGCCGAAAGTAAGACATAAGGCCCCCAAGGGCCTAGGGGAGCCAGCAGGGACCACAGCAACCGTGTCTCATAGGCAGACTGTGGGTGACACGGAGGCTGTGGGTGACACGGAGGCTGTGGGTGACACAGAGGCTGTGGGTGACACAGCGGCTGTGGGTGACACAGTGGTTGTGGGTGACATGGAGGCTGTCAGTGACATGGAGGCTGTTGGTGACACAGGTTGTTAGTGACACAGAAGTCGGTAACACAGAAGCTGTTGGTGACATGAAGACTTGGTGATGTGGAGACTATCGGTGACATGGAGGCTGTTGGTGATACAGAGACTGTTGGTGACACAGAGGCTGTTGGTGACACAGAGGTTGTTGGTGACACAGAGACTGTTGGTGACATGGAAGCTGTCGGTGATGCAGAGGCCGTCACAGTCAGAGGCTATCTGTGGGGTCATTGGTAGAACCAGGGCTCTCTGTGGCCTTTGCTGCCATCACGGACGCACCTGCACACTGAGGTTTGGCACCTCCCAGAAGCTCTGAAAAGACTCCAAGCTCCTGAAAGTTGTGCTCCTGGATGAGTGTCACCACCAACTGTTCAAAAAGGTTGAGTCCAGAGAAGATCCAGAAATATCAGCACATGTGCGATGCACCCAGATGTATTCTCTTTCATTCGCACAATCACAAGAATAAATGATTTGCCTTAAATTGAAAGATGCATAGTTAAAAAGAGAATAGATGTACGTCAATATATGTCGGCTTGCTCAGAGATGCCGCGGCGTCCACGGGGCCTCACACAAGCTTCCCTCTCTGGTGTCTGGAGCTTAGCTCGTGAGTTCTCAGTGAGTCTTGACTGGCCGTGATTTCTGTCTACCACGTGCCTGGATTCGCTCCCTGGCACCAAAGTGGCTCCTGTGAGGGACAGGAAAGCATAAACAGTAGGTTCAGGAAGCCGAGACCAGGCCATATGCCTCACCATGCTGGCATCACTGGTACTTTGCTCATCCCTGTGTACTCCGTCATGAATGAGAAGGCACAGCCTTTTCGTGCCAACTTGGCGAGAGTTGTTGTGGCGAATCAGTGTTTCCATGAACACATTTAAATGAAATTAAATAGATGAATGGGCCAGAAAGTTGGGGTCTAGCTTCACAATGGAATATTATTCACCAATCAAAAAGACAGACTATGTCATTCACAGCAACAGAAATGAGCCAGAAAGAAAAAGAGAAATACAGGATGGTCTCACTTACAGGAGGGCTAGAGGGAAAACAAACAAACAGGTGGACAAGAAAACTTTAAAACTGTCAACAGAACTGAGGCGTAGAGAAAGAGAGGGGGAGGGGGTAAAATCGGGGGAGGGATGGGCACAGGAGATTAAGATGGTTCATGGGTGATAAGGTGGTGGTAGAACCTCTAGGTAGGCAATGATGTAAAGTACATATATATGCATGTGTGTGTGTGTGTGTGTGTATAATGAAAAAATTAAATAAATAAATAAACATGGAGAAGATGGAAGACATCCCCATGATGCCGCTGTGGCCTGGGTTCTATCATACCATGTTTTCTTTGTTTCACCTCTCCTGGGTAGTTTAGCTGTGTAGTGGCCATCTTCCTTCAGAGCACATGGATGGCTGATCTGACACAAACAACTAAGAATTCATCCAGACAGATTATCTTTCAGCCACAGAATGACCAAAATAAATGACTCCGTGTAAAACTTGAAAAATTGAGTCCTTCAAAAGAGAATAAATCTGAATGACTATGTTCTGAATGAATGTGAATTTTTCCTTCATTTGTGACAAGATTAGATTTTAGTTGTGATGACTGTGAGCTTTTCACTTAACTATGTTTTAAATTAATTTCTTGGCTATAGAGCTAGAAATTTCATCTTCATGATATGAATTAAATTTAGAATTGACTAGGGAGTAAATCAGACAAAGGAGTTCATAGGAATGGATCTGGAGACTGAGGGGAAATCCAGATAGCAATTTTCAAAATACATGTTGACCAGAAACTGTAACTTCTTTTTAAGTTTTTGAGTCTTTATTACATACATCTGATAGTTGTATTACAACTTTGCATTTTTATCAGTAAATTCTTTTAGTCATTAAGCAAATATTTACTAGCAACTTGCTTGTAAGTCATATATATGTGTACACACACATATATATAACATATATATATATATATATATAATATATATATTTTTTACATCATTGTCTACCCCAGGGCTTTCCTACCACCTGTCACCTGAGAACCATCATCTTAATCTTTTGTGCCCATCCCACCCCTGATTCCCCCCCTTGCTCTATGCTTCAGCTCTGTTGACAGCTTCAAATTTTTCTTGTCCATTTGTTACATGATTCCTTCTAGCTCCATCCATGTTGTGTGAATGACTTTTTGACTGGTGAATAGTAATAGTAGTCCATTATGTACATAAACCACAGTTTTCTGAGCCATTCATCTACTTTGGGGCATTTGGCTTGTTTCCGTATCCTGGACATTGTAAATAGTGCTGCAATAAACACTGGCATACAGGTGTTCTTTTGAATTAGAGTATTTGTAACCTTTGGTAGATTCCTAGAAGTGGGGTTGCTGGACCTTTGCTGGTAGTTCCATTTTCAGTAAGAAGCCATAGTTTTTTTTAGTACTTGACAACTAGGAGGACTATTCGAGTCTTTGAGTTCAAACTTCTTATTAATTAATTAACTATTGAAATTTCATAACTGAGATTCCAAGAAAAAAATTCTTTGCCCTCGAACCAGAAGGAGCAAACCAGCCCTAGAATCCATGGCTCCCAACACCAGTGAGTGATGACCAATATTTACTGAAAAATGTGCACCTGAAAGATTAAAACACCACTTTTGGGAATCATGTCTGTTCACGGCCCTTGCTCTGTGTTCGCAGAGAGTGTCTGGGGAGTCTTACCAGCAGCCACAGCAAACTTTGGGTTCAGATTTTTCTCCTTTGAAGTGCATACCTTTCAATAAGAATCCAGTCCAGGAAATGATTAACTGGGGCCGAAATCCCTTTCTGATTTCGTTCTTGGGACTGCTACCTGACGTGCCGTGTGTCATATGATTCATTTCACAAAGGCAATTCGGAACCTAGGACAGGAAATCAAGCCAGAACCTCGCGTAAGCAAGAGTTTGCAGAGTCAATTTCTATGCCCCAAAAATTAGTATAAGAGAATGAAGTTCTTAGCAAAATGATACATGTAAAGGGAGAGAGAGATCACTTTCCAAAGCCAGCCTTCCTTCCATTATTTATATATTTCACATCATTGTATTCCCTGGGATTCACCCACCATCTCCCCTCCCTGACCACTCTCGTCCTCCCCACCCCAGCACTCCTCCTCCATCCCTCCCCCTCCCCGCAAGTTGTGTACTTTTGTTTGGTTGTTAGCTTGTTTTGAATTTTCCTCCTGGAGTTTTGTTTGTTTCCCCTACGTCCCCTATATTAGTGAAACCATTTGGTGTCTGTCTTTTTCTTTCTGACTTGCTCCTGCTAATATGATTTTCTCTAGGCCCATCCGTGTTATCTCAAATGCATCAAATTTGTCATTTTTAATTGATGAGTAATACTCCATTGTGTATCTATACCACATCTTTTTCATCCATTCATCTGTTTTGGGACATTTGGGTTGTTTCCATGTCCTTGCAATTATAAGTAGTGCTGCAATAAATATCCGGGCACAGGTGTCCCTTTGTGTAAGTATTAAGGTCTCCTTTGGATAGGTTCCCAGAGGAGCGATTGCTGGGTCAAATGGTAGTTCCATTCTCATTAGTTGCAGGGGAGGGTCCCCCACATGGCTTTCCATAGTGGCGGAACCAGTTTACATTCCCATTAGCAGTGTAAGGGTGTTCCTTTCCCTCCACATTCACGCCAGCACTTGTTGTTGCCCATTTTTGGATGCGGGCCATTCTCACTGGTGTGAGGTGGTCTCTCATTGTGGTGTGGTCTGCACTGCCCTGACTGCTGGTGACGCTGAGCGCTTTCCGTGGGCCTGGTGGCCGTTTGTGTCTCCTCTTCGGAGACGTGTCTTTTGCGCCAGGTTTTCATGCCCCGAATCAAGTCGTTTCCTTTAGAGCTTCGCTGTCTCATGTGAAGACATGACATTTGAGTCACTGAGTTTTCTGCACGAGAGTTTCTTGAGGACCACAGCGGTCATATGATGCAATCGCCTGGGCTGGTAACTGCTCATGCTTAGGAACAAGGCTGTGTTCCAGAACCATCTCCACCAAAACATCAGTGGACTGAGCGCCGTGTAAATAGAATTATGGCGGAGTTTCTCTTGAAGGAACATCAGTGAACTTTGATAAGCCCCGTGTTCTTGCTCTTTCTTAAGCTCGTCACAAGATCAAATCTTTGGAGCACCGGCCATGTTCTGCCATCTTGGCGATGTTGCTCTGCAAGTGACCTAAGTTGGGGCAGTGGCTTTTTTTTATGGGGACTGTGAATGGGATGGGATGGGATGGTTGGGATGGATGGGATGGGGTGGAATGGAAGGGATGGAATGTGACAGAAGGGATGGAAGGGATAGATGGGATGGATGGGATGGATGGGATGGATGGGATGGGATGGGATAGGATGGATGGGATGGGATGGGGTGGAATGGAAAGGATGGAATGGTATGGAAGGGATGGAAGGGATCGGAGAGGATGGATGGAATGGATGGGATGGGATGGGGTGGAATGGAAAGGATGGAATGGG
>PVHY01026147.1:0-17615 GCA_004024945.1 Uropsilus gracilis
GGAAGTATCGGTGACCTCGGAGATTGTGGCTGTGAAACCCAGGGAAGAGAGACCTTTTCAGGAGTAGCTGACCTACCTGGCTGGCACCATCGTCAGGCAGCCTCTGGTCTCTGGCTAGGCTCTCTAAGTCCTGAAGAGGGGAAAGTGGTGAAAAACGCTGCTTGAGCATTTGTCCTGCCAACCACTCGCTCGGTTCAGTCACCACGCTCTGGTGCTGAGAGCTCCGTTGGTTTGTTTTCTTTTCAAGACCAGGTCGTGCGATTTTTGCGAGGGAACCGCAGGCTCACGTTGCCCAGGGTACCACAGACTCAAGCCATCCCCAGCCTCAGCCTCCCAGGTAGCTGGGATGACAGGCACCCACCACCATGCCCAGCTATATTTTTTTGGAACTAGGTCTCGCTACGTGCCCCGGGCGGGACTCGAACCGCGGTCCCTGGCTCCGGCCGCGGCTTCCTAGACTGCTGCTTACAGGCACGCGCCACCATGCCCGGCCCAGAGAGAGCTTCGTTTTAAGATGCTCTGGAGAAAGCCTGTGCTTGTGGCTCCTGTAGGCTTTGGGGGTGCCTGATATACCCTCAAAAGCCAGCAGCGACTTCCAGGGTCCACGAGAATATATGGGCTATAGTGAAGATACGAGATATGGTCCAGGCGGTCGGCCCAGCCGTGGGGCTGAACGATACTGTAACACATCCTGGGATTGTTTCAGGCCTCTGCCGTTTTGCTAGCTACAAGCTGAAACGACAGGCAGCGCTGACACGACCCATGCCAGAGTCTGCAGACAGAGACAGAGCGCTGGGTCCCCTCGTGGGTGTCCACTTCCAGGACGTCTCATCGGTGAGCAGTGACGCGTATCCCCCAGACAGAGCAGGTCGGAGGCTCAGCACAGCCCATCTTTGCAGCTGCCCAGCTACTGAGAGAGGAAACTTGGAGAGGCTATCTTAGCCTCAGCTCTGGCCTTCCATCTTGTGGCTGGCGTTCCCAGCCTCCCGTGCCCCCGCCTTCCCCATCACAGCTCTTGTGTCTCTGGGGACATACCCGTTCCTTCTGGAAGAGCTCCTGCCTCGCGTGCGCCAGCACGTGCTCGTAGAACATGGAGTAGGTCTCGAAGTTGCTGCGTTCTCTGGCCATCACGTCACAGCCCAGGGAGAGCAAGCAGGCCTCCAGGTGCTCTTTCCGGAAGGTGATCTGAAAAGAGGGGGGTGCTCGCAGCTGGGGGCAGCCTCGCCACGCCAGCCCCTGGCACACGCTGCCTGGGCTCCCAGAGCCTCTCCCACATCGCTGAGGAAAACCATGGGCCCCAGCCACACGGGCCTTTCAGGTCTGCTCTCAGCAGCTGCAGGGCCGGGGACAAAGCGTGGTTTCCGTGACTGCTTCACCTTGGAGGCCTTCCTAAGACCGCGCGTCAGCCACGGTGTTTTGATGATGGCGCCACGACCCAGCGCTGCTGACCAAGTGCTTCCCGCTGACGTGGGGTCAAAGGCAGACTCCCGAGGATGCACAGGAGGCAGCTCCGTGACTGGCCCACCTTGCCAGTCATGCCTGGAACTGTGCTCTCTGATGTCTTGCCTCCCTCACCCCTCTGCATCTGGCCAACTCTTCCTGGCCCGAGCGTGGAGGGCAGTGTGGAGCTTCCCAGACAGCACAAACGGAGCTACCGTACGGCCCAGCCACGTCAGAGTGGACAGAGGCTCGGTCTGCTCAGAGGCACCCAGGCGAGGGGCGACCCCACCCAGCTCCGTCGCCTCGTCCTGGGGCCCTGGCCTGGGGCTGGTGGGGACTGCTGCCCACCCGGAGGGCACGTGGCTGGGTCTTCCAGAGCAGGCCCCGCGGCGCGGGGGCGTCCTGCTGCTGGCAGTGGTCCCCACGGAGCGTCTCTGGCTGAACGACCTCAGCACGGCGAAAGACTCGTGAGGGGTGAGAACACGGGGTGCGGGTCTCAGAGACAGAACAGGGTCCTCAGTGGAGACAGTGGGAGGCCAAAGCCTGGCTAGCGAGAGATGACGAACCCGGCAACTGCCGGGGGGGGCAGGTCTTGGACAAGAGTGAGTTCCCGTCGCTGGACATGATCCGGAAGAGGCTAGAAGTAGCCAGGCTCTGGAGGGAGCCTTTGTCAAGGGGTCTCGTCCCCAGACACCCACAGGCCGTAGCCAGTGTCTTCCGGGTACCCCGAGTCTCAGCCGTACGGAAGTGGGTGTGGCCTGTCTGAAGATAGTGCTAAAAACGTCTCACTCCTAAACAAACCCCAAAGAGAAACGAACTCCAAAATAAATTCCGTGAGAAGCTTAAACATTTGGGCCTGAAATGAACCGATACCCGCATTCTAGCTACGTTCCCGTCTTTGCCAGCAATTTTTTTTTTTTTTGAGACCAGGTCTCGCTCTTTTTGCCCGTGGAGCCACAGGCTCTCGTTGCCCGGGGTACCACAGACTCAAACCATCCCCAACCTCAGCCTCCCACATAGCTGGGATTACAGGCGCGCGCCACCACACCCAGCTATTTTTTTGGAACTAGGTCTCACTACGGACCCCAGGCGGGACTCGAACCGCGATCCCTAGCCCCGGCCGCTTCCTAGGCTGCAGCTTACAGGCACGAGCCACCGTGCCCGGCCAGAAATCTGGATTTTGATAAAATTAAAGTGTAGAGAAGTGATAGCTACTTTACGTCCCACCTCAGCATTCACGTCACCATTTTGAGGGAAAAGGACACGTGTTAGGAGATGGATTAGGGAGAACGTTTTCCTCGGTGGACTTAGGTTGGGAAAAATCCCACGATGGCTAATGCTTACCTCGAGCCCACCATCCTGGTGTTTCTCCATTAATCTCTGAATAAACTTTTCAGCTATTTGCGGCCTCATGACAGAAAAGTTTTCTTTCATGACCTGATGTTTCCAAAGGTCTAGGGGCAGAAACACACCAGCGTTAGTGCTGAGAGACACGGCGCCACCGCGAGTGGCTGCGAGACGACTCTCCGAGACACTCTGCACCTGGCAGCTGTTGTTTCCAGATGCCCGAAATACGGCGGTGGGGGCAGGAGGCTGGAGGAGGGGGGTGAGGATTCAATATCCTCCAGAATGTGAACACGAGGGAGAGTTCTCACAAGAGTCTTCCTGCAAGGATTTGGCAGAGAATCTCTGCGTCCAGTGAACAATATTCAGTTACCGTAACTAGAACGCTGACAATCTGCCCAAGTCCCCGTATGATGTCCACTTTCGTTCCGTCCCTCTACGCAGATAAGCAGTTATCTTGGTTCTAACAGCTATCGTAGACGAAGAACTGCTCTGTCAGTTTAACTATACCCTTGGTGTTACAAAGCAAAATTAATTTGAATATATCATTAACAAAAACAGTTATTCAAAAGGGTCACAGATGGCGAGAACTGAGAACCTGAGAATTTTAGTTCCTAGCTTTAGAGCAGAAGCAGGCTAACACATAGGAGATGAGGCGCACACACACACAAACACAACTACTCAGAATAGCATTGTTTCGGACAGCAAAATTCTTGAAACAGCACACAATGGTGCTATAACCTTCAAATGGAATAATATGCACTCATGAAAAAGAGCACGGCTGTTATCCCAGTACCGAAAGGACAAAAATTGCAGGTAAAGTGAAAACTATAGGTGCAGAATAGCTGACATACCACTTTTCTATTACAAGAAACACACGAATATGTGGGGGATATCCCTTTAAGCCTACGCAAGGTCATTCCTCCAGAATTTTCTTATCCTTCTATGACATCCTCTTTCCCGGGTCATTCATAAGAGCACATATTATTTTCCCCACCCCATAAACCCTCTCCTGACACACTTCCTCTATCAGCTTTGGCTTCATTTCTTTGCTCCCTCATGTAGCAAAACCCTGAAAAAGAGATGGCGACACTTAATGTTCACTACTTCTATCAAATCCTTACCCCCGCTCGCCCAGCTCCCAGCTCTACCTTTCCTGCGAAACTGATTTTGCCGCAAACACCAGTTACTCCGCGTGGTGAGAGCCTGTGGTTTTATCTACGAGTATCGTTTCAGTTCCTCAGTTCCTCCTCCTGCGAGAGGAATCCCATCAGAGGACTAGGGATACCATCTGCTATAGTTGTTGCCCCCCCTGGTGGTTTTCCTTCTCCCCTCTTCCCCCCCAGCTCTTAACATCAGCAGATCCTAGGTCTTTGGCCCACCTCCTTCGTTCCATCTATTCCCATCCCCTTGGCGAGCGCATCTCGCTCCGTACTGAAATACACCCACAGGCTGGCAACCTTCACTTCTAGATCTGATGCCCACTTGGCGTCTCGGCCATCAAAGGGCATTCCAAACGTTACCGGTGCGCAAGGAATTCCTGGACACCCCTACACGAGCCACAGCTTCTCCATCGCAGCTGAGGACAATTCTGTTTCCCCAACTGCTCAGGTCAGAAACCGGGGATGGTCAGGGTCGTGTTTCTTTTTGTCCCACCAGGGACCCAGTCTTCAAGAGAGTGCTGCCACAAACATGCCCAGGAACTGAGCACCGAGTACATCCTTGTCTCCCAGCCTTGTTTTGAGGCCCCGTCTCCTCGGGCTTGGATGACGAAAGCAGCCTCCCAAGCTTCTCTCCCTTCTGTCCCCTTCCCCCGCCACCATCCATCCCTATCACAGCTTAGAGATCCCATGATCCTCTAAGGTCACGTCGCTCAAAACCCGGGGCAGGATCCTCGTTGTGTTCAGAGCTGGCACATCAGTCCTGCGTCCCCCTCCTCGCTGCCCTTCCTCCTCTGCGCCTGCCTCGGTCTCTCTGCGCCGTATGTGCCCAGGTTCATGTTCCCTACACATGGAGGCACGTTCTGCTCAGGGGTTCAGACGCGCTGCTCTTCCTTCTGGGGATGTTCCCCCCAGACACCCACGCAGCGACGTCCCTGACATTCCTCCAACTGTGTCCCAACTGTGTCACCCTCTTGGTGAGGTCCTGTTTCCTATCGCAACGTTCAGGTCGCCGTCCTTCTCTGCTGTTTTCTCACCACGTTTGTCGCTGCTTGTCCACGCCTCCTCCCACGTCCTCCACCAGCCGCAGGTTGCCTTTCACCAAGGAGAGGCCGTGACCCTAAAACGCAGGAGCCAGAGAGTCGCTGGTTCTCAGAGAACAGCTCCAAGGAAGGACCGAATCGTCTGTGTACAGAGTCTGTTTTCCTTCTTCTTTTCGTATTTAAATAGTTTGCTAATATATGTATGTTTCGCATCATTGTAGTCCCCTGGGTCCCCCCCATCTCCCCCCCATCTCCCCCTGGTGGTTTTCCACCACTCCCGCTCACCCCCCTCCAGCTGTGCACTGTAGTTAAGATCGACTAAAAGCGGCCCTAGGGGTTGCGGCCGAGCGAGAAGGCCTGAGCACGTGTGTTTCTGTGTGATTTGGGGTTTTGTGCAGGTGACCGCGTTGCCCGTTCGAAGACGGACGTTCAAGAAGCAGGAGAGTCCGGGGCGACGCAGCTGCCAACCCTGCGAGCGTCCGGATGGGGCGGGAAAGCGCAGGTCAGACAAGAGCCAGGTGGGGCCCACGTCCTCCACACAGGCCCTGGGGAGCCTCAGACAGGTTCCAGAGGGGGCGGGGGGCGGCGCAGGCCCCGTCCCACGACCTTCCCTGCTGTGGGGTGCTGGCTGTCAGCACCCGCAGGGCCGCTCCTGCTCCAGCTGCTCCTGATTCCAGACGAGCTTCCCCGCCCCTGGCCCCACTTCTCAGCCGGGGGGACTCAGTCACGCAGGAGGAAGCACGCGGGCTGGGGGGAGCCTCGGTTGTTCCCATGGGTTCTGCCATCCACGGGGGGTCCGGCTCCTGAAACTGGATCTTCCTGCTCCTCTCACCGGTTCCTTCCCTCCTCCAGCACACCGATCAGATGCTGCTGTGTCTGCAGGACAATCAAGGCGAATCGCTGTACCACCCCGGCCCAGCAGAGCTGGAGGAACGTTCTGGAGATCAGGTGTCCCTCGGCGTTCCCCTGCCTTAGCGCATGTAAGCCTCTTACACGGCTAAGCTTTCACCTGACAGACGCAGGTGCATGCGAGAAGCTTCTCGGATAAGAAACTGGGTATTTTTCCCAGTGCACTTCCGTGGCAGGGCTGGGGGGGGGGTCACCTGGCAAAACTGGTTTGGGGCTTAGCTCTGCGATGCTGCCAGAGGGGGAAGTCTTTCACGAGAGTGTTGGGAATGATGGCGGCCGCAGCTCCATAAAGGGGGGAGAAGGTCACCGCTCAGCGAACAGGAGCTACTTCCCCTCCCCCACCTCGGTCACTGGAAGGACAGGCCCCAGCAGGCTGTGACTGAGCGTCCTGAGCCGGGAGCGCTTGGGTGCTGGGTGCAAAGCAGAGCAGCTGGAAAGGCTGTGTGACGCAGAGGCAGGTAGGCGCTTGGTGTCTTGTTCCTGTGGCCTGAGTGACTCCCTGGTGCAGCTGAGAAGGGAGTTGGAAGAGAGAGATGTAGCGACAGCTGCAAGAAGCACATGAAGCTGGGTGTGGTGGCAGGCACCTGTAATCCCAGCTACCTGGGAGGCTGAGGCTAGGGATCACTCGAGTCTATGGGTTCAAGACTACCCTGGGCAACATAGTGAGACTTAAGTCTCTAAAAAATAGCCTGGGGTGGTGGCGTGCACCTGTAATCCCAGCCTTGGGAGGCTGAGGCTAGGTGTCACTTGAGTCCGCGGGTTTGAGACTACCCTGGGCAACATCGTGAGACCTGGTCTCTAAAAAAAGAAAAGGAGAGAAAGGAAGGAAGGAAGGAAGGAAGGAAGGAAGGAAGGAAGGAAGAAAGAAAAAGAAAGAAAGAAAGAAAGAAAGAAAGAAAGAAAGAAAGAAAGAAAGAAAGAAAGAAAGAAAGAAAGAAGCACGTGAGAGCCACTGGGGGGGGTGGGGTGACTACAGCAGCTGTTACCTCAACGTGGAGTCTCTTTTCATCCCAAGTCTGTCAGACTTGACTAAACCCCTTCTGACTCTTCCCCATCAGAAGGCACCTTATATCCAAAGCCCCATTTGGGCCAACCTGTTGGCTGGACATTTGCCCATGGGGGACAGATTAAAAGAGGGGCTTTGCTGGGAAACTGCTCCTAGGAATAGCCCCTCTTCAGTCCTTTCCTATGCACACTCATGCTGCGGAAGCGCTTGCACACTAGGTCTGCTTCCTTTGCCGCTGTGCGATGGATGGAGAATGCTTTTCAGAGCACCTGCCCCTGAAGTTGAGGGTCCCTGGCTCCCCTTCCACTGTGTGCTCACAGGAAGATCTTCCAGAAGTTTTTTTCTCATGAGTTCAAATCCAGACCTGCAGCTGTGTCTGTTGGCAGAGTCAGAGGAAGCCAGAGAGAGGAATCCCGCCAAGAGGAGGGATTCCTGGTGAGGTGGAGCTCTCAGTCGCCAAGTGTGTCTCATTATCTGTGTGTGTGTGTGTGTGTGTGTGGCCGTGGCTTCTTTGGGATGACGTGGCTTTTGCAGGAGCACGAGGTGAGGGAGAGCTCTCACGGGGTTAAATGAGGGCTCTGTGCCTTCCCCTCTCTCTGCTCCCAGGTCTCTGGAAAGGAGGAAACTTTGGCTTTGTGGTGAACAAACCACTTCCCCTTTTTCAGTTCCTGAACAATGCCCCCACCCAGCCTGCTTTTCTCCAGGAAAGGGATCTTGGTTTCTAGCACTTTCTTTTTCTAGCACAACCACCGGTCCTCCGAGACTCAGTAGCTCCTGCCTCCTATGCCAAGGCAGAACTGAACCATGTGTAAATGTTGCGCTTTCATGTTTCTCTAACTGCTCTCCAGAACCCTCCGTCCCCGGGAGCAAAGGGTTCTGTGGCCAAAGTAACCGAAAGACTATTGCATGCTCGCAATGCACAGCCACATGGTAAGGACTCTGAAACGTCTAGAATAAGGAATCTTTCAAACATTATCTCATCTAAGTGTCCCAGACTTATTTTGACCAGAACAAACAAGCAAAGCCTTTCCCCCCTCAACCTCTGCAAAACACAGTAGAAAGTCTCATGCAGTAGAGACTGAGAATTGTTCGGCTAATGAAAAGAAGCTTATTAGAGCCGAGCATCTTTAACGTGACATACGCTGTCTTCAGCATTCTCACTTAGAAGCGCACACATTTGCAAACACTTGCCAATTTTTTGTGCGCTGGAGGCCTTTTTGTGTACGTCTGCTCGCTGGAGTTCTGCACTGGTTTTCTTCCATAAACCGTCACACACCATCCAGAGACACTTCCCAGGGCTCCCCCTCACCCCCACGCCTCCGCTTTATGTCTTGGCTTTTATGGAGAGAGAACATAAAGATCAGGAAACAAGCCAAATGCATACTTTCTTGGGTTATTTTTTAAGGGCCATTTTAGATTCACAGCAGAACTGAGCACTGAAGACAGAGTTCCTACACATCCCCTATCGGCTGCTGCACAGCACCCCAAACACATCCTCAGCACCCCAAACACAAACGCTACAACCGACGCTCCAAGTTGTTAGCATCCAGAGTCCACAGACTACGTCAGGGTCCGCTCTTGGCGTTGGAGCCCAGAGGTTTTGGAAAATGTACAGTGACCTGTACCTGCCATTGTGGCTTTGTACAGACCAGCTCCACTGCTCTAGAAAGCCTGATTCCGCCTGTTCACCCCTCTCTCCTTGCTCAACCCCTGGCAGACACTGCTTCTTGCTCTCTGTTTTGCCTAGAACGTCTCATAGTTGGACTCAGACAGCAGGTGGCCTCTCTGGACTGACTCCTTTCACTTGTAGGAAGCAGCTACCCAGTCTCTTCACGGTTTAACGCTCACTCGTTTGTGTTTACTAGTTTCCATTGACTAGCTCTCCCAGCGTTCATATACTTCCCTTAGTTTTTATAGCCCAGATCGCTTTCTTGCTTTCTTTTCCTTCTATTTCACTATCTACGTAACACTGAGTGACTCAAACACAGGCACCACGGAACTGGCCAAAGCAGGTTTGGCACCAGCGGTGACCAGGTGCTAGGTAAATATTGGCAGCCCAAACACTGTGATTAGTAAGTACTTTTCTGGCTTGTGTTACTGAGTGGGTGGAAAGCTTCAGGGAACGCAGCAGTCGGTTAGCAAGGGAGAGCAAGGGAGAGGGCGGAAGATGGCCTTCATATCTGAGGAGCTTGTGTGTCAGGGAGCTGGCTGCAGAGTTCCTGGGGAGTTCGGTGGCTCCTGGGTTCTGATTGTGCTTCCCTCAAGGGAGATGACTTCTGTCCCATGCGCATGCATGTGTCTGCATGGACACGGCCACCTCAGTGCCATCACTGGCTGCTACTGCCACACACGGTGTCCTTGGGACAAGGCCCACTCACCACAAGCAGGGATCTCAATGCCCATTCCCCAGCGCCTCTGTGGCCCTTACAATTCTCTGTCTGGCTTCTTTTTATTATTATTATTTTATTTTATTTTTATTTTTTGAGACCAGGTCTCCCTATTTTTGCCCGTGGAAGCACAGGCTCTCGTTGCCCGGGGTACCACAGACTCAAGCCATCCCCAGCCTCAGCTTCCCAGGTGGCTGGGATGACAGGCGTGCACCACCACGCCCAGCTGTATGTTTTTGGAACTAGGTCTCGCTACAGGCCCCAGGCGGGACTGGAACCGCGATCCCTAGCCCCGGCCGCTTCCTAGGCTGAAGCTTACAGGCACGCGCCACCGTGCCCGGCTCTGTCTGGCTTCTTATCAGAAGATGGAGGAGGTGATGTTTTTTAACCCCATCAAGTGGCTGAAGATAAGCACATACTTGGATCAGAATCTAATTTGTGCCTGTTGTTCTCTTGTCTGTCGCCTCCCCATGGTAACTCGAAGGCCCCTCCATGTGGCGGAGGGTGACCTATGACTTCATCTCCTTAGAACTTCTAATATTTTCTCCCCGCCCCCCTGGGACGCACGTGCTCCGCTCTGGAGCCTAGAACTGGCCTCATAACTGCTCAGGGAGCTTTAGAGCTATTGAAAGTTGCTCAAGGTCACAGTACCAAGGATGGGCCTTCTGCGTCAGGGGAGCCTGTCTCTCAGAGGCGGCCGAGAGGGAGCCGCTGGAGCCAGCTTGAAAGCTCCCGGAGGAGTCCAGCCAACCGCCAGAATCAGCACCAGAGCCAGGGCCGCGGCCACACTTCCAGGAACTCGCTGACAAAGTGGAGCCTCGCTCGGCAGCCGCATCAAAGGAAGACGCTCCGAGACCAGGAGGGCGGAGGAAAGCCATACGGGAAGGTAGGGTCCAGGCTTCCTTTCCCACAGGGGCAAGTGCAGCCCCTGGAGCGGGTCCACGGGGAGAGAAGAGACCCCCGCGGCAGGGACAGGCGTGTGGGCCACCCCCGTTTCTCAAGCTCTCCGCCCCCCGCGCCCTCCGGAGACCTGCGCAGCCTGGGCTGAGCTCACTTGAACCAGAAAGGCGAGTCTCCTCGGAGCCCCGTCTAGTCCGGCGGCTCCCGGCTGCTGAGAGGAGGCAGGTGCTGGGCAGGCCGGAGTCTCCGTCACCTTTGGAGACGCCCGGGATCACAGCGCTTGGGGGCGACTTGCACACCTGCGTGTCGAAGCTGCAGCTGGCCTCCCGGGGGACGCCACCCCTTGTCCCGGGACCCCAGGGCCTCAGGCCTCCAGGCGGAGTCGCAAAGGCCGACAGCAAACACCACCCCCTGAGTACAGCTTCGGAGCGAGGCCTTGGACTTGGCCGAGAAGCTCCGGCCGCAGCAAGGCTTGGTCCAGAGCAGCTCCCCTGGCCGGAGGTGGGCGGCCGCGAAACGCAAGCACAAGACAGAGTGAGCTGCCAGCCGGATACAGAACTGCGGCCTCAGCCAGGGAGCAAGAGGCGGGTGGGAGGAAGGGCGAGACCAGAGCGGGGAGGAGCAGGAGGGATCAGGGTGACGGGGGGGGGGGGGGGGGGGGGGGGGGGGGGGGAACGTCGGGTAGACAATGGCCTCGGAACAAGCAGGGGTAATCAGCGAAGTCAAACACCCTCCCGGCCCCACCGCCTGACCCCGCCGGCCCCTGATGAAGGCCCCTGGGCACGGCTCAGAGCTCCGGCGACACTGCCCCCCGCCCCCGGTGTCTCCGGAGACCCACAGCCCCGAAGAGCAGTGGCCGCACCTGGTGCGATGTGGATCCCCTCCAAGGACTGGGGCCGAGGCCTGCCCGGTGCCCACAACGGGCGCTTTGTCTGCGAGGTGCCCTGTGACTGCAGCGCGCCCGCCCTGGCTCTCTGGTGACAGCCGGAGCAGCCGCGGAGGAGCCCCCCCCCCCACAGCCTGCCCCCAGGTCCTGCTTACAGAACCCGCGCTTGACACTCCCACAAGATGACCCCAGTCTGTGAGGGCAGAGGTCACGCGTCAACAGGGCGGCCTGCACACGGCTGCCCGGGGCCCCGTCTGTTGTGCTGGTAAGACGACCCCCCCCGGCTGTCCCTGTGGACTAGGAGCCTGGAGAGAGCCCTGTGGGTCAGATGGAGCCGCCACACAGCCAGGGGCCTCCTGCGTCCAGCGGAAACGCAGGGCCTCTTGCTCCACGGGCGGGAGGCGGTGCCGTCGCAGGTGGTGGAGCAGAAGGCGTCTCCTGGCCCTGCAGCCTCGCGCCTAACCGCAGCGTCTTCTGTGAACGTGCTCGGGGCCAGGGGGGCTGGGCTCGGGGCCAGGGGGGCCTCCCCTGGGGTCCCGCCCTCTCGGGGGGCTGGGGGAGGCTGGGAGCCCCCTGACGTGGGATCGAAGGGGCAGAAGCCACCAACCAACAGGCCACAGGAAGGAAAAGCTCTTCAAGAGGCTTCTGCCTCCCGGGTCCCCTCACCGGCGCGTGGCAGCTGCCAGTCAAGTGCCGCTCGGCTGCAGGGCTTGTTAACAAGGGGGGTTATCCAGGAAAACGAGGAGTCCTCAATGCCACAAGTGGCCGTCGTTGCAACCCAAGTACCGTGTAGTCTGCAAGTCCCAAACGCATGTCCAAGATAGCGCCCTTGGCCCCTCCCAGCCTGAGGCAGGCACCCTGCCAAGTCCAGTCTTTCTCCGGCATCTTCTCTTCGCTTCTTCTCTCTCCGTGTTCCGAGCTGCTCCGCTTCTCCAAGGTGCTTCAGACTTCCTCCACAGTGGCTGATGCACAGGTCAGCTTTCCCCATCCCTGGCCATCTCCAGGGACCGGCTCACGAGGCCGCCTTGCTGCAGGGCCACACTCTCCACACCGGCCACTCTTCCGCCGGCCTCCATGGCTCCTCACCACCTCCAGCTCATTCTTCAGGGGGCTTCCCCTGGCCAGGCCACGTGGGCCTGTTCTCTCTGTCTGCCATTCCCTTGCCTGCCCTTGCCTTCCCTTCCCTTCCCTTCCCTTCTGCTCCTTGCCTTTCCCTTCCACTCCTTCCTGCTATCTGCCTTTTGGCGCCTCTCACTGCTCTCACTTCTTCTCACCTCTTCTCTCTCAGACCCCGCCCACCAGGGTATCTGGTGCCAATAGAATTCCCAGCTGTGTCACTGCCCTGTGTCACCACCGGGCACCACAGAGGCCCATGTCCTGGCCAGGGCTGGAGGCACTGATCTCGGTGTCCTGCCTGCCCATGGCCCCAGCATCTCGCCAGGGCCTCGCTCCCAGCCCACGGTGGAGGAAGCCCCAAGCGCACACACGCGGGTGCCCTTGGGATCGGGGCTGGGCAGCAGGCTGGTCGGGTCACCGTGGGCAGCCAGCGGAAGCCCCTGTGCCATCGCAGGTCTGTCCAGCCCTGGCCGCCTGCCGTGTCCATGGGAGCCCAGGACCCTCATCTCTCCGTTCACTTTTCTTGCTCCCTCCTGGGTCCCGTGAGAGTCAAGACTCTCCAGGCGTCCCCGAAGCTAGAGGAGGCAGAGCTGGAGTGGCCGTGTCCACGTTCTGCTTTGCCCCGGATCCTGCGTTCTCTCCCTGCAGCAGGGCCCGGGCGTGGCCAGTCAGACTGGCCTCCGGGTGGGATGGTGAGGATGAGGCTGCTCGGACTGGGGTGCCAGAGGTCAGAAGGGCCCGGAGGTGCCCTGGCCGGGTGAGGGGCAGCGGCAGGTGGAGGTTAGCATCAGTCACGGCCCCAGCGCTGGAGCCCGCGCCACCGGCTGGTGGGCCGCAAGGTGTGTCAGCATGAAGCGTGTCAGGTCCTGCTCTGAGCCTGCGTGAGGGCCCCGGCCACGGGCCTGTGAACTGACCCCGGAGGCCACGCGTTGGCGGCCGGACGCCAGGTACAGAGAAGACTCACGAGAGAGATAACTCGGCCCACATGACTGAGGACCCAATGGCGGTGATGAACCAAAAGGCAACTCTATTAACAAGAGGAAGAGGCATTTTTAGAGACACAGGGCGAGGGGCAGGTGAGCTTCAAAGAGGACAAACACAAACTGAGCGGCGACTAACTTTCTAAGGCCTAGGGATAAGTGAGGAATGGGGAGCGCAGGCAGGTGGTCACTGCCTCTGATCTAGGGGAGCCAGCGGCGCCATTGTCCTCGCGGAAGGTCGGTGCAACAATTCGGCCCCTCAGTTTCCCGGGGACAGGTTACCCAGAGAGGTTTTCCTCCTCTTGTTATTGCCCGGGGTACCATGGGCTCAAGCCATCCCCAGCCTCAGCTTCCCAGGTAACTGGGATGACAGGCGCGCACCACCACGCCCAACTATTTTTTGGAACTAGGTCTCCCTACGGGCCCCAGGCGGGACTCGAACCGCGATCCCTAAGCCCTGGCCGCTTCATAGGCTGAAGCTTCCAGGCACGAGCCACCGGGCCCGGCTCTACGTGCTCATACTTAATACAGATGAGGAAGCTTCGATGCGTTTCCCCACTTCAACTTGGTCACGATTAGTCAGCAGAGCGGAGACCGAGGCCGGCATCTCATGTTGGAAAGCCTTTTTCTCAGGAGGGAAGAAGCCCGAGGAATAATCTCCGAGCAAAGATGGAAAAGAACATCTTCACCGTCTTCGTCCGGGCGCTGCAGCGATTGTTTCAGTGATTCTGGACCCATCACTTTATAACCGGGAAAGAAGGAGCGTTATTTATGCACGTGGTGCGTCACCTGTCGGGAGCGTCCATCTCTCCTTGGACTTCTCGGACACGACCAGCCTGATCTCTCTGTTGACTTTTCTTAAGACCTCCTGGATCATGTGAATCTCAAGACTCTCCAGCAGCTTCCGAAGCTAGAGGAAGCAGAGTTGGGGCATCAGTCTCCACATTCTGCTTTTCGCTGGATCCTACGTTCTCTCCCTGCAGCAGGACCCAGGCCCGGGGCCTTGGCCCTCAGCTACGTCCCTGGGGAAGAAGGAGGCGTTTCTCTCTTGGGCTCCTCCTGCTTCAGAGACCCACAGCTTTCCCACCCATACCCTGACTGAAGAAATAACAGCTCTTTCCGGCAAGTTCTGCTGAACTGCCAGTTGTTCACTGGCTAAGCTGACCTCATGGGTGTTGGTCAGGAATTCTGTTAGCCGCCGCCCCCAGAGAGGCCCTTCGGTGTGGAAACCAGTCTGGAGACAGAGGATTCCTTGAGTTTGAAGCTCCCCATGTGGCCAGGAGAAAGCTCTGCCCCCCGAAGCAGGAGCCCCTGGGTCAGCCCCAGGTGCTTGGAGAGTCTGCATCTCTCCCTCGGGGAGGACGTCCTGAGCTAGAGGGGCAGCGGGGTCTTGGGGAACGGGCCTTGGGGGTGGGGGTGCGGGGAAGGTGGGTGCTGGATTCCTGATGTGGGACACGCATCTCTGTCCTGATACCCAGAGGGCCAAAGGCTCGGCCTGCTGGCATACGCACAGCCACACAGTCCACGGTCACGGTGAAAACGCCGTCCGCCTGCATGTCTCACAGATGTTTTGGATGCCAGGCCCGAGGGCGGGGGTGGGGTGGTCATTGGCATGTTGGATTTGATGTTTACAATGGTAGCCGCGATGGTCGTTTTGTTGTTTTGAACCATGCTCTTTCTCAGGGAAATGCACCTTAATGTGGGGGCGTCAAAACCTAACCATCTAGACTTACACCCCGGTACACGAAGAGTAGCTCTTTGCTGAGTCACAGCCCGCCCTGCCTGTAGACACGAAGCTTCTCCCCGCGTTTACTCAATGAGCCACAAACCATTCACAGCCGAGGAAAAGCCTCAGCTGGGCGTCGCCGTAGGTCGCCGCAGGTCCGCACCCTGAAGCCACCAGGCCCGTTTGCCAAGTCACGTTCAGAATAGCTGCGTACCTGCTGGGTCTGTATTTCAGTTTCCGACGCTCCTCTCGGGGGGAGGATAGACTGGCTGCTGATGACGAGCCCCTCGAATTCATCTTCTTGGCCCATCTGCCTCGCTAAGGCTTTCATGCTGGGGTAGAGGATGTCGGTCCTACCAGAGCAAGAGGCGGCCGTTAGGAAACGTGTCTCTTCTTCAGAGTCCCCAACGCTCTCTTTAGCCCCAGCCTGCTTCCTGTCACCTGGAAACCTCCCGTTCACCACCGCTGCCGCCCTTTTCACCCACAGCCCATCCCGAGGCCTGGTCACGCGGGAGCATCGAACCAGCCATCACTGTGCACGGGAGCGTGGCGCCTCACCCCTAGCTGCCAGCACAGCTGAACGCAGCGGCCCCGCGGGGCGGTGACTGGCACAGTGCTGCCAGGACAAGCCCTCTGCGCTCAGTGAGAGCAGGTGATGGGTGGGTGCGCGGAGAGGCTTAGCGCCAGCCAGATCCCGGTGCCGCAGGATCATCGGCTCTGGGGGCGGAGCTGGGGTCCGTGGGCAGAGCTGCCCCGTGGGAGCTGGGGAGTCCCCTGTGGTGGGCAGATGCGCTTTGCCCCACCACACTACCGGAGACAGACGGGCCTCCCTGGCCCAGGGTGGCTGGGCAGCCCGGAGCTGCCAGGGTGGGGGGGTCTGTAGGGGCCCGTGCCCCCCGCCCCCCAGCGCTCACCCGTAGAGCTCTGCCAGCTGCCGGTGGGCAGAGATGGGGTCGGTGCCATCCTGGCCGGGCAGCCGGAGGCGGCCCCAGTGCGCCTTCAGCACCTCCAGCTGCTTCCACCGCACCAGAAACGACCTCAGTGCCATCAGGGCCGTCACCGCGCGGCTCGGCGCCCCCAGCCGCTCAGGGGCTGTGGGGGGGCTTCCGGGTCCGGGCCCCCGGGGTGGAGCTGGCTGAAAGCAGCACGAAACGCTTCGTTGGTGATTGTGGCCTGAGGACTGGACTCGCAGGAGAACTGTCTGCGACACGAGCCCCCGGCGTCCCGACACTCATGTCTGAAGTCCCAGCTACCTGGGAGGCTGAGGCTGGGAGTCACTTGAGTCTGCAGGTTTGAGGCTACTCCTGGCAACATAGCGAGACCTAGTCTCAAAAAAATAGCTGGGTGTGGTGGCGGGCACCTGTAATCCCAGCTACCTGGGAGGCTGAGGCTGGGGATCACCTGAGTCCATGGGATCAGGACTACCCCAGGCAACATAGCGAGACCTGGTCTCAAAAGAGCAGTTGGGCGTGGTGGCAGGTACCTGTAATTCCAGCTACCTGGGAGGCTGAGGCTGGGGATCGCCTGAGTCCATGGGTTCGAGACTACACTGGGCAACATAGCGAGACTTAGTCTCTAAAAAATAGCCTGGGGTGGTGGTGTGCACCTGTAATCCCAGCATTGGGAGGCTGAGGCTGGGGATCGCTTGAGTCCGTGGGCTCGGGGCTACCCTGGGCAACATAGCGAGACCTGGTCTCTTAAAAAAAAAAAGAAAAAACGTAGGCAGAGAACACGTCTCCATTTAAAGTCATTCAAGAGATGGTTTTGATTTGAAAACCATGATCTGTCCATCCACTGGCGCGTTCCTGAGATAAGGGCCTGGTGAGGGCTGCTGGGAGCCCGGAGGACGTGGGGAAGCAGGAGTCCGCGGCCCTGCGGTGTGAGGTGGGGCATCTCGAGGGAGGCAGAGGGAGAGCTGGGCGCAGGTGTCTCTGTCGCTGCCACAGAAGGAGTTCCCTCCTCAGGGCAGGTGGGCGGTCTTGGCTGTGACGGCCGGACAAGAAGGACCTCGGGATACCCGGGTAACAGCACGAGAGCCAGGAAAGAAAGCGCCAACCGAAGGGGACGCCTGCAGGCACGCAGAAGGGGGTTCCTTCTGCTCAGCTGGGCTTCCGGGGAGCCCCAGGACCACTGGGACACAGGAGCCCGGGCCTGGCCTGCCCAGACCCCCGGGCCCGTGGGTGCGGCCGCGCATGGCGTGAGCACAGGGGCCACGGGGAGGCTGCAGACGGGAGCACGCGTGTCCGCACGGGGTGTGCACGGCCAAGTGTGCGGCCGCCCGAGGGTACCTGTGTGCGCCCGCCCGGCGGGGCCCGCTCCCCAGGGGGTCCCTCGGGGCTCTCGGGCCGGCTGCCCAGAAGCACGTCGTCCAGGAGCAGCTGCAGGCCCTCCAGCTCGCCGCGCGCGGCCCTGAGGTCACGGGCGCTCAGCCCACACAGGCACAGCTAAGGCCAAGACAAAGCGGACAGGCCACGTGTCAGACGGGCCGGGTCTCTGCACACGGCTGCGTGGGGAGAAGTGGGGTGGCCGTGATGAGCCCGGGCCTCTCGGCTGGTGGGCACGCACAGCGCATCCCCCTGACAGCAAGCGTCTGGTTCTGCAGGGAGCATCGAGTTCCCCGGCCCCGTGGAGGTGCTTGCCATAGCCAGGGTGGCCTGTGGCGGGACGGCCCTTCATTTTGTGGCTTATTACACACACACACACACACACACACACACG
>PVHY01026148.1:0-17605 GCA_004024945.1 Uropsilus gracilis
AGGGAGGTTGCTGGAAAGATGATGTGTTCTGGAAGTATGTTGAAGGGGTGCTTACTAGTGTGGGGGGCTGTGTGAGGAAGTGTCCAGCAAGTGTTCAGGAGGAGTGTGTTTGGTGGACTGAGGTTTGGAAATACAGTGCCAAGGTGTGGGAACTCTGGGCAGGGAGAACCTCAAGAGTGAGGACAAAGGATGGCTTTGGAAGAATTGCATCATACCCTGACATGGCTCTAAACCTGCAGACGAGTTCATTGACATTGTACATGTATTGAAAAATAAAACAATGTGAACTAAATGTGAATAAATGTGCATAAGAAATAGATTGCTTTGGTTATACCAGGTCAGAATGATCAGAAGAGACGAAGTGTCAGGAGGGTTCCTATTAATTCCCTATTTTCAGTATTTGTTCATTTCACACTAATCACATGTCAAATGGTGGTAAGAATTCTATTAAGAAACTCATTGAGTGCTCCAAATAGGCTGTGATGTTACATAATACATGGAAGTTCAGGATCTTTTTTCTATCTTCAGAAAATTCTTGTTCCAGTTGAATTCACATCTTATTGATGGGCATAGTAATTATGAGTAGAATATCAGATTTTGCAGTGTGTCCAAAATGTGCCATTTCAGAGTTCTTCATGCTTCTTAAAATGCCTATTTCCTCTTTCCCCGTCACTGATGAGCTGCACAGGCAGAGGCTTGATTTGCTCCACCCATCAACCTACCTCCATGGCACTGCTGTTGGGAGTGTAATGGATGTTAATACTGTTTTTATAAAAAGTGCTTTTTTTGCATGTGCAATTTGTTAAGTTGCTCAAGCCTCAGTGCAAAACCCTTCTTTGTGCACTTACATCCAGCTGCGATGGACACGCTTTGTGCTGAACACCAAATCAACTTACGGTTCATAACAACAAAAAACCCCAGGGAAATGAGTAATCTTGGTAAAACTGCAGAGGGGAAGGAATCCTGTGGAGTGGAGGGATGATTGTGTGGTATTAAGGGACTATGGAAAATAATCTCTAGGATATCATGGAAGACTACTTCCACTGCAAAAAAAAAAAAGAAAAGAAAAGAAAAGAAAAGAAAAAGCGGGCACGGTGGCTCGTGCCTGTAAGCTTCAGCCTATGAAGCAGCCAGGGTTTGGGATCGCGGTTCGAGTCTTGCCTGGGGCCAGTAGGGATACCTAGTTCCAAAAAAATAGCTGGGCATGGTGGCGCGCACCTGTTGTCTCAGCTACTTGGGAAGCTGAGACTGGGAATTGCTTGAGTCTGTAGTACCCTGGGCAATGAGAGCCTGGGGTTCCATGGGCAAAAAAGAAAAAAAGAAAAAACTTGACTCTTGTTTTTAAAAATGCATGTCCTTCAGCCCACCATGGGTCTACTTAGTCAGAATTTTCATGGTGGTGTATCTCCAGGGCAAACAAACTCCTGGGTGATTCTCTTGCACACCATTGTGTGTGAACCTCCACTTTACTGGTGGATTCTCAGGTGCTTACTGGCAGCCTAGTGCCACACTGGCTACATAAAAATTTCCCTGTAGCTGTGTTTGTGCTTCATTTTTAACAACGCTATACTGTATTTGGATTTCATTTGCTTTTACACTATATCCTTTTCCTGGCCCAGGACCCTATTCAGGATCCCACATTTGTAGTCATCATGTCTCCTTAGTCTCATTTTTGTCTTGAGAGTTTCTTAGTTTCCTTGTTTTTTAAGGCCCTGATAGCTGTGAAGATATTTTGAACAATGTTCCTCAATTTGGATCTCTCCAAGGCTTTCCCTACATTGAGACTGGGGCATAGGGGAAGAATACCACAGAGGTGAAATGACCTTTTTATGACACATCAAAGGTACGTGCTGTCAGGATGACCAGCGCTGACTTCTCACCTAGATCACCCGGTTAAGCTTCTCTATGAGTTATTCCCCAACTCCACCACTCTGGAAGCCAAATGTGAAGCTCAATCTAGTCAAGGGGAGGTAGGAATTAAGCTTCACTTCACGGGGTAGGTCGTATCTACAAAAATTATCTGAAATTCTTTTGTAAGGGAGATGTGTTTCTTCATATTATTGACCTACTTATCTAATCATTTATGTATGCCAGTATGGGGTTCATGGATATTTATTTTGTACTCTGGGTTTTACAATCCAATATGACATCTATTTTATTGGTCATGTTTTCCATCTTTGGCATTGGATTGACTGGGATTCCCTGACATGCCCCCATTCTTTTGTTTCTTGAATACTTCATTATTTTTGATACTACACTGACCCATGTGTATTCTCTATTCCAGCCCTAGAATCAGCTATTTCTCCCAATAAAGTTCTTTTTCAAAACATAAATCTCTGCTTTCCACCATCAGAAACTCAGGTCCAGTTGTTCTAGGGAGGGAACCCATGAATAAAAAAGTTTAAATGAAATTAGAACACGTTCATAATAAAAATGAATTTAGACAATGCAAAGGAAATATATATATTAAAGGTTGAGTCTATCCCTTTTCCTGCCCAAAGACAACCTATCACCAGGGTCCTTGAAATCCTTTCAGAAATAATCTATGTGCATTTATGACTATGCATATATGTACATATGTATCTATCATTGTTATTTTCACAGAAATGACAATTGCACTCAAACATTCCATTGCACCCTGCTGTTTTCACACACCACACTTTAGGGGTTCCCTGATGGCAGACCAACATCACCCTTTTTGATAGTAAAGATGGCAGCAATATTCATTGGGTAGCCATGGCATCATTTATTTATCCCACTGCTTATTGATAAACACCAGAAGTTGTCTCTGAACCTTGGCATTATAAACAATGAAACTGAATGTTCACCCATGTCAGTACCTGTATTAAGAAACACTTAAGTGATCCCACAGCAGTGAAATCACTAGGTGAAAAGAATGCATGCCTAAAACATTTTGATATATATTGACAGGGTGCTATCCAAAATGCTTATCACAACATACACAGTCATGCATAGCTTTATAGTTCCACCAAAAATGAACCACATATACGACAGTATTCCCAGTAAGTTATATCATACAACCTGGGTGTGCACCATTTGGCTTTATATAATTATACTTTATGACAATCACATGACCTCGAAATTGCATCACAATGCATTTCTCAGAACATTTGTCTAGTCCTTAAAATTCACATGATGGGAGGTAGCCCCACCAACAATGTAGGTCTGTCTTTGCCCCATATTCTTGACAACGAAGTTGATAGTCAAACTTGTTTATTATCCTAATCTGATAAGTGATTCTTAAATGATATCCTACAATGATAACAAATGATATCCTACAATAATATCCTAAATGATATCCTTAATGATAAGTAAGCCGGGCACGGTCGCTCGTGCCTGTAAGCTTCAGCCTATGAAGTGGCCGGGGCTAGTGATCGTGGTTCGAGTCCCGCCTGGGGCCTGTAGTGAGACCTAGTTCCAAAAAATAGCTGAGTGTGGTGGCACACGCCTGTAATCCCAGCTACCTGGGAAGCTGAGGCTGGGGATTGCTTGAGTCTGTGGTACCCTGGGCAATGAGAACCTGCGGTTCCATGGGCAAAAATAGTGAAACCTAGTCTCAAAAAACAAAACAAAACAAAATGATAACTAAGTGCTCAAATGTTTATTACTTCAGCTATGAGTGATACCAATTTTTTTTAACAAATTAATCAGTGTTAAGAATTTATGTGTAAGAACTACCAATTCATACCCTAGTCCTAGCCTTTCCATTGGGTTATGAGAACTTTTCTTACTGATTTCTAAGAGTTCTTTATGTTTTAAGAAAACAAATATATCCTTGCTTAGTATTATACCTATTTTTACAAAATACTTATTTTTAAGAAGCTTCTCAGATGTGTCTGATGACTGCTAGGTTAGGAAACCACTGCTAGGAAACTATATAATCAGGGTTAAGACATCTCATACAGGGATAACCTTAGAGGTAACTGCTGCCTGCGGGCATGGCCTGAGGATGACAAAATTCCTATCTGAAATCCATCTCAGCTACTAGAAGTAGAGATTCCCAGCACAAACCCCCACCCTTTGAAAAGCAGGGAGTTCCCAGGGAGATGAGAACACACTGGCTCATTATTGTGCAATGACAAGCCCCCTCCCCCTCCACCCCCACTGAATGAGTTCAGATTGGATAACAGAAGGAGACTCTTAGTAAACTACTAGAGAGCTAGTCACAGGTTGTTAACTGGGCCACCTGAGTGTTTGGTCTTGTATATAACACATGCTGAGGACAGACACCATGCAAAATCTTGTTTCCCCTATACCATTCCCCCACTTCCCTAAAGTTTTCTAATCTCAGAATGGGAAAGAATAATACACAGTCTAGCAGAAGAAATCACAAGAAAGGAATGAGGGGAAGAGGAGTCTGATGGGGAGCAGAGAGAGGTAGCTCTCCTCCAAAGAGAGGTAGCTGCCACCTGGGTGTCTGAGGGTCACAATGGAACCCCCTTTTGGGGGAGAGAACCTTCACAAGGGCAAGCTGGTGAGAGGGGGCAGAGGGGGCACTCCAGACTCCCTGAGCCCTCTGAGTCTCTAAAATGAGTTGAAAGGCTGGCCATGGTGACGCATGCCTGTAGGTGGCAGCCTAGGAAGCCACGGCCAGGGCCAGGGATCGTGGTTTGAGTCCCGCTGGGGGCACATAGTGAGACCTAGTTCCAAAAAAATGGTTGGGCATGCTGGCACGCACCTGTAATCCCAGCTACCTGGGAAGCCGAGGCTGGGGATGGCTTGAGTCCGTGGTACCCCGGGCAATGTGAGCCTGCAGTCCCATGGGCCAAAATAGCAAGACCTAGTCTTAAATAAATAAATAAATAAACAAATAATAAATAAATAAATAAATAGACAAATAAATAAATAAAGAGTTGGAATGTTTCACTGAAGTACAATGGTTATTTTACATACAACTTTGGAAGCTGTGTCTGGCTAGGTGTATCTCTGCCGCCCCCTCCCAAGATGTTTTTGTAGAGGAAAGTTGTGTGTCGAAGGCTGTGGTTTTGGCTCAGCTGAGTAATAATTAGGGACATCTGTTACGAGAAGTACAGATCAGTGGTTCTCAAAGCCTGGTCCTAGGACCGTTTAGTAGTACCAGTGTCATCCGGGACATATTAAAAGTGCAACTTCTGCTGAGGCTGGGGATTGCTTGAGTCTGTGGTACCCCGGGCAACGAGAGCCTGCAGTTCCACAGGCAAAAATAGTGAGACCCAGTCTCAAAAAAAAAAAGAAGTGCAACTTCTGGAGCCCCACCCCAGACCTGCTGAACCAGAAACTGGGGATGGGGTCTAATCATCTGTAGTTATAAGCCCTCCAGGTGATTCTGAAGCAGGAGATCCTGCTCTCAAGAGGAGCTGCTGATATAAGGCACCATGGGCAGATGGGATGTTCAGTGTTCTATGCAGAGGGGAGGCCCACAGTGTACAACTAGCGCCTGGACCCTAAAACGGCAGGTGAGTGTTTGTGGGGAATAAATGTTTCCCCAGAAAGCTGGCAGCAGAATGCTGTGTGCATGGCAAGCACAGGTGTTTGAAGAAAAGCCTGTTGGCAAAAGATTCCAGGGTAGCCTGGAAACAGTGGTTAGTCCGTAGGTACAGAATTCTGAAAGCTCCGTTCCCACTGGCAGAGAGGCTTTTTAAAGTAGAGCTCCCTAGCTGTAGAGACAGGGAGTCTAATTCTTTTTGAAAAACTATCCTTGTTTGTTTTTGCACAACAGAGGATTCCTCCCCTCAGGTGTGGTCACCAGTTTTCCCAGCAAGAGAGTGTTGATAGCCCTCCTCCACCTGTGCTCTACCTGAACCTCCACAGTTCATTGTGCTCTCTTCCTTCCCTGTTTTCCACTAACTCTCCCACTAAGTGTCTCAGATCTATGACTTTCAGGATTGGTCTTACAGCTTGTCTTTGTCTGATCCCTTGTTTGGTTTCCCTAGAAGTATACAAGTAAAACCATCTGATATTTATCTTACTCCTTCTGACTCACTTCTTTTAGAATAATCCCTTCCAGTTCCATCCATGTTGTGGCAAATGGCATGAGCTTATCTTTTTTGATCACTGAGTAATGTTCCATTGTGTATACATACCTAATTTACATACATATACATACATATACACATTGTGTATACATACCTAATTTACATACATATACATACAAAATTTTCTTGATCCTAAATGTTCTAGAGCATTTAGGTTGTTTCCATATCTTGGCTATTGTAAACAGTGCTGCTGTAAACATAGGCATGCTGGTTTCCTATTAAATTAGTGTTTTGTGCTCTTTGGATAGATACTTAGAAGTAGAATTGATGAGTCATAAGGTAGATCTATTTTTAGCCTTTTGCGGACTCTCCACACTCCTTTCCATAGGGACTGGACCAGTCTACGTTCCCACCAGCCATGTAAGAGGGTTCCTTTTCCTCCCACAATTTCACCAGCACCTGTTTGTGTTTTTTTTCATGTGGGTCATTCTCAGGTGGGAAGTGATATCTCATTGTGGTTTTTATTTGCATTTCCCTGACAATAAATGGTGGTGAAGAGCATTTTTCTCATATGTCTATTGGTCATCTACATGCCAGGGAGCCTAATTCTTCTTGTTTCCACATAAGTGGAATGAGGGCTCTACTGAGATCTCCCATATCTCTGTGTGTCTGTGTGTTCCTGGACTTTTAAGTTAACTTGCCTTTCACTGAATCCAAAATAGCTACCTTTGCAAAGTTAAAGAACAAGATTATATTTATATATATATATATATATATATATACACATATAAAGGTATGTGTGCCTGGCTCATACACACACACACACACACACACACACACACACATAATATGATAGATTTTTCATGTTTCAAAAATAATTCTGGGCCTCGATCATTATTTCAGCTGTCTCTGTCAGCAAGTAACCTTAATGAGTAACATCCTGTGATTTATTGCCAAGTCACATTTTGTGCAAATATTGTCCTATAAAATATTTAAGGTTACATCTGACTCTGGGTGGTTGGAAGAGACTGAGTCTCCTCTAAATGTCTAGTGCGTTCTCCAGGGTCTGGGCCACAGTGCTGCTGGTGGGGATGCTCACAGACAAGAACTCTGCACAAGCACCTGGCAGCCCCTCGTTCTCCTGCAACAGACCTACACTGACTGGAAAACATGGAGGCTGAATTATTTTTCAGCTATCTTCTATTTTTCTTCTTTTACTAGAAGTTACATTCCAAATATTCAAATACCAAAATGAGTATTTAAAAATATGGTTAGCTTGAAAAACCATCTTAGTACCAGCTTGAAGACAGGGGACGAAGAACCAGGCACGGTGGCTCGTGCCTGTAAGCTTCAGCCTATAAAGCGGCTGGGGCTAGGAATCACGGTTCAAGTCCCGCTCGGGGCAACACAGCAAGACCTAGTCCCCAAGAATAGCTGGGCGTGGTAGCGTGCGTCTGTAATCCCAGCTACCTGGGAAGCAGAGGCTGGGGATTGCTTGAGTCTGTGGTACCCCCAGGCAACGTGAGCCTGCGGTTCCATGGGCAAAAATAGCGAGACCTAGTCTCAAAAAAAACAAAGACAGGCAACGAAGGAGGCTACCTGGGCCCTCTTCTGATTAGGGGCGAGACAAGGGGGTCTGTGCATGAAAGCCTGAGGCTCTGCAGTCAGGGGCCACAGAGGATGGCCCCACAGCAAACAGAACACTGCAGGGTCCATGCAGAAAGAACTGTAGGCCTTCTGCAACACCAAACAAGTTTCGCTAAACTCCTGCTCCAGGTGCCGGAAGTCAATTTTGATGACTAAGAGGTTGGCATTTACACTGGCAGAAGCTGGGCTCCCTGAGTCTCAAGTTTCCCAGAATGAGCCAACTTATTGACATTACACTTCAGGATGCAAACTGAGAGCCCCCGAGAATCTGGGCTGATTTTTTGAGGATTTCAGCAGCTCGCTCTCTGCTTCTCTGTCTCTTCCCTCCTCCCCACAAGTCTTTCTGCAAAGACAGCATTGTATTTATATATTACATAATGAGTCTCTGTTGTGCATTTCTCTAACTCAGCTTTCTGGAGATCAAGAAAAGCCAACTCTGGATAGTTGCCGTATTGCAGCCTTTTCAATCTGAGGGCTACAATCCCTCTGAAACCATGTGTAACCTGCACCCTTCCATCAAGAGGACAGAGCTTTGACAGAGGATCCAAGAAATCTTCAGGTATTTAAGGACCTCAGCAATTGCATTCTGTTGCCTGGAAATGGATATTCCTAAAGGACCACGGTCAAGGTTATCCACTAAGGTCTCCTTATTCAACACAATACACATGCATACAACATTAGACTCATATGCCTTATCTTTGTTTTCTGAGAAAAAATGGGGTGTTTTCAACGTAGAACAGTATTCTTCTATCCCAAACATCATCCTAATCTCAGATAACATTTTTTCCTGAAGCTTAAGTTTTTTGTTTAATTTAAAGAGAAAAAAATACTACAGATGAAAAAAATTGAAGTCCCCTTTAAATTCTTGGTCAAATTCGTCTATCCAAACATAACTACAATGATGACTATAGCATGTATCCCTTTGCCTACTGTTTACAGCTTGTATAGAGACAACCATACAGAGAGAGAGAGAGAGAAATCAGATAAAGATACATAGATAGATAGCCCTGAACAATACACCTCTGCTTTCAGATCAAATTCTGTTTGTAAAGTTGTGCTTTTATATCTTAACTGGCATGATCCTGAAGGCATCATCTGCCACTTGCTTTCTCCCTCAAAATTTTAAAATGTATCCATATTGCTATACAAAAATGTAGTGCACGCCTTAGCACTTACTATTTTGTATCATAACATTAAATGCACCACACTTTATTTATTCATCACTGATGGAGACTCATGTTTTTAATTCCTTGATCTCAACAATTCCGCAACAATATAGCAACTTGAATGGTTTCCTGAGAAAAGCAACTTCCTGACTTTAAGCACAGCCTTGCCTTCATGTTTGATAAACACTGAGGAATGCTCTCCAAAGAGGAGTGCATCAATTTTTACTCCTTCAGCAGCATCTGAGTTTGCATGAATATTTTTCACTGGGTCTCCGAGGGAGACGTCCCAGATCTAAGACTTCCTGCCTCTACCATTCTGTGTCCAGGCAGGTCTGGACATAGGGAAGGTGCCCCTGGAGAATGGGGATGAGAGCCCCGAGATAAAGGCTTTGGAGAAGAATGTTCCAAGTTTTGACCCATGAAGTACTAGTAACTTGTTGTGGCTGACATATCATGGGGTTATGCCCATTTAAGACTCTAAGCTTTCATTTTGACTGAGGTGATATAACAAGTGGAACCTCTTTACCTGTTCGTGTTTGTGACCGAAGGTGACCCCAGCCAGAGGCCTGGGCACAGAGGCACCAAGTATCACAGTAATTTGACCTTAGGTTACACAGGTCAAGGTGTCACTTGGTTGACTTCACTACACCAGAATTTCCTGAGCAGGGTAAAAAGACAAAGAAGACATAAGAGGATTTACACTAGAAGTTCAGGTTCTTATCAGTTCCTCCAATATGCCCACAAATTCGGTACTATTATTATGTCCCCATTGCACAGAGCAAGAAACTGAGACTTTGCATTTGGGAAGACATTTAACCAGGCAAAGCTGGGATTCCATTCTGAATTATGCAATACCTAAATATAGGGCCCTCTGTGGAACTGGAGGCCCTATGTGGAACTGGAGGTGGAGTCACAGGTTTAAAAGGGATCAAAGAGAAACGTCAAAAGGAAGTATGGGCCTAGAGGCCTGTTTTGTATTTTATTTTATTTTTATTTATTTATTTTTTTGGAGACTAGGTCTTGCTATTCTTGCCCGGTGAACCACAGGCTCACGTTGCCCAGGGTACCACAGACTCAAGCAATCCCCAGCCTCGGCTTCCCAGGTAGCTGGGATTACAGGTGCATGCCACCACGCACAGCTATTTTTTTGGGACTAGGTCTCGCTACGTGGCCCCAGCAGGACTTGAACCGCGATCCCTGGCCCTAGCCGTGGTTTCCTAGGCTGCCACCTACAGGCATGCGCCACCATGTCCAGCCTTCTGTTTCATATTTTAATGGGAAATGATGGTGGGAAGAGTAGAAGATACACAAAGGTAGGAGTAGGAAAGAGTGGAATATACTTGGGGAATGGTGAATAATGGAGTAGAAGAAACCATGGGAAGGAGTAGGACAGAAAACAGGTAAACAAGTTGGGGATCTGATCAGAGGGTCCCAAATGACAGGTGAGGGCATTTTAACTTAGTTGAAGAGAGAGCATGAGTCCCTGACAGCTTTGTAACTGTGTAGCGATGTAATCGCAGGTCACAGCTAAGAGAATGGGGCAGAAGGGAAGAACATGAAAACTGGGAAAACAGCTAGGAGGTGAGGGACACACTGAGTTCTGGCTTCATTCCAACCTGTACCACCAGGCTGGGCAGGAACTAACTCACTTCTTTGCAACTGGACTTCTAGCATGAATGATATAGAGGTGACATGGTTCCTTGCTTCCTGAATCAGGGAATTCTGAAAGTTTGACTTTCCAATTTGTGACAGAGGTATGATTCCTCTGTTGGCTGTTGTGGCTGGAAGCTCTGCTTCCAATGTCCTCCCAGATTTTTCCATAGTGTCTTAAGCCACCTAAACTGAGTCCAGCTCCAACTAACTTGAGTGGCTTTTATTTCTGCAAATGAGCCCCTCATTGAGGCAATAGAAAGAGCAGGGACTGCAAACTTGGGTGTGAGCAAGGTGGAAAGTAGTGGGAATGGGTGTGCACATTTCAAAGGCAAATGGACAAGTTGAAGTCAGATCTGCAAGATGTGGGATGGAGGAAACTGTCCGTACTGATATTGAGGTCTCACACAGCAATGCATTGGGGGCAGTGGTCATTCATGAACACTAACAGCAGATCTGGAGAAACTAACTTTAATCTGGAACTTTGGGGAAGACCTAAATTTTGGGAGGTGGAAAGAGAGTTTTTACCATACAATGACCTGTTGAGAAGCCTCTGTCCTGTGAAAGCTGGAGCTCTTAGGGTCCTTCACAGCTTATTCGCCAATGCAAACCCTGAGCCAGGCTTGGTGACTGGTATGTGGTGGATACTCAAGAAGGTATTTGTTGAGTCATGAAGTTAGGGGTCCAAGGTGCAAAGTTTAGGCAAGGAAAATATTTTCAGAGTAAGGGGGTAGGAAATAAAATTATAGCAATAAAACACAGGTTGAGAAGTAATAAAAAATGCTAGTAGATGTGACAATGATTAATAGATGAAACAACATATTCTAAAAATAAGCTTTTAGGCCGGGCACAGTGGCTCGTGCTTGTAAGCTTCAGCCTATGAAGCGGCCGGGGCTAGGGATCGCGGTTCGAGTCCCGCCTGGGGCCCGTAGCGAGACCTAGTTCCAAAAAATAGCTGGGTGTGGTGGTGCGCACCTGTCATCCCAGCTACCTGGGAAGCTGAGGCTGGGAATTGCTTGAGTCTGTGGTACCCCAGGCAACAAGAGCCTGGGGTTCCACGGGCAAAAATAGCAAGACCTAGTCTCAAAAAAAAAAAATAAATAAATAAAAATAAAAATAAAAATAAGCTTTTTAAAATATTAAAGTAAACATGCATGGAGTTTGTTATAGATGTATACCTTAAGAAATTATTACAGATGGTAAAAACCTTCCAGATTAAAAAAAATATTTTGAGCATATTCAAAGTCTCCCACAGAACTTGTCATTAACTGTTACATAGGAAGAAATTCCGATTTCTAATATCATTAGTTGTGTCTATTTTGAGGTTTATATGTAGTCATATTCAATCATGTCTGGCTTCTTTTGCTTAAAATTACATCTGTGAAGTTGATCTGTATTGTTCATTTTCACTGATGCATAGTATTCCATAGTAAGAATGTACCAAAATATTTATTTGCTCTCCTGTTGATGAACATGTAGCTTGCTTCCTGTTTTTGATTATTAACAAAGCAGTTACGAGCATTCTTATACAAGTTTTTTGGTATGACTACATATGCATATATTTTTGGCTACACATTTAGAATGGAAATGAGAATATAGGGTATGAATATATTCAACTTTAGTAAACACTACCAGTTTTACAAAGTGTTTGAATTAATTTACACTCCATCCAAAAACTATTTTACAACTGTTCTGCATCTTCTCAAAAAAGATCAGTGATCCTAGTGTTCTATTTAAGAAATCTTACCCAACTTCAATGTCATGGGCATAGTTTCCCATTTTATCTTATTTGCCTATCAGATTTTTCTATAATGTGCTTGAGTTTGATGATTACATATGCTGTGAGGCAGGCATATTCCTTTCGGACAACCATTTATTTGAAAAAACTGTCCTTTCCCCATTGTTCTGCAGAAGCAACATCTATTACATACCCACATATGTATATATCTGATTATGGGCTGTCTGTTCTAAATTTTGACCCTGTAACTTACTCCTGTAACTTTTTCCTCCTAGTGCTTTTTATTTTTTTGTTCCAAGAAGTAGATATTAGTGATCTGTCATCTAATTTGCAATGAATACTGAGATTCATCATGAAAGTTGTACTGACTTGTTCTACTGGGAATTATGTTTCCTAGAATTCCTTTCTTTGTATTACTCTGGGTTGAATTAACTAAAAGAGAGATGTGAGCTTCAAGATGCAGAAATGAAGCAGGCATCATTATAGTCTACAGATTGTCAGGAGTGAGCAGGAAGAGGTAGACTCATGTATTAGTAGGTTCCAGTTTGCCCTCATTCTTGCCTGCATTCTTTCCTTCATTCTTCCCCACTCTGTTTGCTCACTCTCCTTCAATCTGCCTGTTCTGCCACTAACAGCAACCCCAGGCCTAACAGCAATGCTCTGCTGTGAGTACGGCACAGGACAGCCAGTATTCTTTCCTAGACTTCTACTCCAGCCTCCTTCCCAGTCCTCCTCCAGCAGCTGCACATTTCCCAGCCGGCCAGTACCGGTTAGTGATTTTCTCTGACTCTTCAACCCCCCTTTCCAGACTTTTTCTTGCCCAGCTCTTCCCCAAATTGTGTAGGTCTAGCTCTTGTAATAATTCCTTTTCCTATAACCCACAGTGACTCTGCTTCCCTGACCAAACCCAGACTAATAAACACATGTTGAAATAATCAACACAATATAATGGTGGCAAGCCCTACAACTGTGCTGTGGTAAAATCTGCAACAGATGAAAAATTGACTGGAGAAGTGCATACTGGTATTTTAGCTGACAGCACCAGCAACAGGATCCAACGGCTGCTTTTTAATTGACCTTTAACCTGGCTAATTTAGCTTGAACCTTTGCCTGTCCTTCCTCCACCCTCTCGCCAGCTTCTTTGGATCATTCCCTTTCTATCCTTGTCTATCTTTATCTCCAGATTGCAAGCTCATTTAAGGAGTTGTCTTATTCATCTTTGCATTCCTCTTTGCCTGCGGGCAAGTGCAAACCCAGTGCCACAAGAATTCCAGGGGCAAGGGATTGGAAGGAATGAATAGCTCTAGCTGGAGAGCATGGAAGTCTCCCTAGAAAAACTGGTATTTGACTCAGGATACAATGTCTGAGCAGGACCTCTGAGCTCAGGAAGAAAGGGAACAAAAACAACTAATATTCATCTGTGGATTACATGCCAGGCACAGTGCTAAGGGCCTAATGCATTCATTTACCCACACATGGGTTCCAGAAACCTACTGCTATCATAGCCTCCTTTTCTAGATGGGGAAACTGGGGATCAGAGTTACAGGAAAACTAACCCATCACCACAATCCTCTACTAATAGGCAGACAAAATTTAGGGGTGGGGTTCATTTTCCTCAGAGCTTAAGAACTTAAGACCTTAGAGGGGTAATTTCAAACATTTGTTGTGTTCCTTGAATATGTAAGGGAGGCCCGAAAGGTAGAAGGAATTTGTGTTTATGGATGGGTATGGGTATGGGTGTGTGTGTGTGTGTGTGTGTGTGTGTGTGTATAGTGGGTGGTGGTAGTGGTGGGTTTTGTGTTGTTTTGTTTGTTCCTGGGAGAAATGAAAAGAAGCCAGAAGGAACGAAGATGAAGAGCAGATTCTATAACTTCCGGAAGGCAACAGAAATGCTGAGGAATGTTTGTAGTGCCATAATTAAATAGGCAATAAAAGATGACTAGTGTGGCTGGGCATGGTGGCGCATGCCTGTAAGCAGCAGCCTAGGAAGCCACGGCTAGGGGCAGGGATTGTGGTTCGAGTCCCGCCGGGGGCACGTAGCAAGACCTAGTCCCCAAAAAAATAGGTAGGTGTGGTCGCGCATGCCTGTAATCCCAGCTGCCTAGGAAGTTGAGGCTGGGGATTGCTTGAGTCTGTGGTACCCCAGCCAATGTGAGCCTGCGGTTCCACAGGCTTTTTAGTGAGACCTAATCTCCAAAAAAAAAAAATATATATATATATATATATGACTAGTGTTTATAATTCGCAAATGTAATAGGTCAGAAAAAGAATCCAGAACTTTAGTCTCCTGGGAATTTGCAGTCTTAACAAAGAGCTTTCCAAGGCCTGTTGAGTGGGGTATTGGAGATAATCTTCTCTAGATATTACCAAGAAGGCAGACCCCAGTGGACACTCTATTATTCAATGGATGAATGGGGCAAGTGTACTGAGTCTGGATGTAGGAGGTGTGAGATGAATTTGGAGGAGACTTGGTAGTGAGGGGTGACTGGAGGGTGAGACCAGGCTGAACTGCTGTTGGGGCTTGAGAAAGGAAGCCCACAGCAAGTATTATCAGGAAGCCTAACATCTATATGGGGACACAAAAAGTACAGATAAAAGGAGGGGAGGGAATTACAAATGAATTCAGTATCAAAGAGGAGAACTCCTTAAAAATTCTAGCCTTAGCCAGGTGTGGTGGCGCGCACCTGTTGTCCAAGTGCTGGGAGGCAAGAGGCTTGGGACCGCTTGAATTCACCCCGGGCAACATAGCGAGACTAGTCTCGGAAAAAGCAGCCAGGCATGGTGGCGGGCACCTGTTGTAATCCCAGCTACCTGGGAGCCTGAGGCTGGGAATCACTTGAGTCCACGGTACCACAGGCAACAAAGCAGAAAAACAAAAACAAAAACAAAAAACCCAAAATACTAGCCTTTATGTATATATTACCATAGATAATGTTCTCATTATATATTTTATCTGTGTGGTGATGTTGACTTATTGTGACCATTTTACAATGTATACAAATACTGATTCATTATGATTTATATTTGAAACTAATGTCATATGTCAACTATACCATAATTCAAAAAAAAATGAAAAGAAAAAATAAAAGAATACTATTTAGAACACAATTAAATTACAAACAAAAGCAGCAAGAAAGGAAAAAAGGATTTCTAAAACAAACAAGGAATACAAAGCTAGCTAGCTACATGTTTATACATAGAATAGAGAAATGCAACAATTATATGCAAACTTTCCCCCAAACCCCCCCAAATTCTATCCTGGGAACTGCCACCTCTCCTTTTCTGAATCCTGATCAAAATGAGTAAGGTAGCAGGAAATTCAAGGCATTCTTATGTGTGCAAGCCTCACTCACCTGCCACTGAAACTCCAGGGCCAGTGTTCTTCATCTTCCCTATCTCCCTCTCCCTCTGGTAACCAGTCTATTTTTCAGTTTATAAATTATTCTTATAGTTATACCTGTTTTGTTTGCTTTGGTTATCAATATTCTACAAGTGAGTGAAACCACCTGGAAACCACCTTTCATTTTCTGACTTATTTCACTTAGCATAATCACCCCAAGATGGATCCATCTTATCCCAAAGAGGCACAATTTTAACCTTTTAAAATAACTGAGTAGTATACCACTGAGTACATTGCAAGATTAATTTCCACAAACAAATTTCTTTATCCATTCATCTGTTGATGGTCATTTAGGTTGATTCCATGTTTTGGCTGTTGTGAATAATACTGCTATGAAGATGAGTGTGTGTGAATCTTTTCATATTAGTACTTTCATGTTCTTTGGACAAATACTTAGGTGTTATTGCTGGACCAGATGATATTTCCATTTTAGGACTTCATTTCAAAGGACTCTCCTTACTGTTTTCCATAAGGGCTGTACCAAATTACATTCCACCAACAATGGCTGAATGTTCCTTGGAAATTCAGGAACTTTTTTTTCCCTTTTCCTTTTATTTGAATTTCCTCCCCTTTCTTCTTTGTCATCCTAGCTAAAGGTTGGTCTATTTTGTTTCTATTTTCAAAGAACCAGTTTTTATTTTCATTAATCTTTTAGACAGTCTTTTTAATTTGTTTCATTTATTTCTGACCTTTAGTTTCATGTATTCACTCTTTTCTAGGTCTTGAAGGGAAGAAACAAGATTACTTGAGCTCTTGCTTGTATTTTGATGTGAGGCTCTTGCTATATTTGTCCTACTTGGTGCTACTTTTGCTCAGTCCCATAGATCTGGTAGGTTGTGCCCTCATTTTCATTGGTCTCAAGTTATTTTTTTTATATATCTTTTTTTATTTCTTAGACATTCAGAACCTTTGATCAAGAACTGTATTATTCCAATATATTTTTACTTTTGGGAATTTTCTAGAACTAGATCCTAACTAACACATCAGTGACAATAGTCTCATATGAGTACCTACATGAACATGCTTATTGAGCATAGACTATGTCATGCTCAATAAGATCTATGCTTATTGAGCATAGACTATGTCAGGAACTGGAATTAGGGGAGAACCAAGGCCCAGACTCACCCTTAACTCATATGAATCCAGGCACAACTTTTAAATTTCTAATAACTTGGCTGAATAGTGTTGGAGAAAAGTTCAACATTCCAGTTTCATAATACTGTCTCATCCACTTAACTCTCTCTCCTTTTGTGCCTTCCCTTGTCAAAAGAATTTTGTTAAATACTAAACTACCGGGGATATTCTTTCTTTTTAAAAGATTTTTCTACAGGAATCTATGTTTTTCCGCCGGGCACGGTGGCTCGTGCTTGTAAGCTTCAGCCTATGAAGCGGCCGGGGCTACGGATCGCGGTTCGAGTCCCGCCTGGGGCCCGTATAGTGAGACCTAGTTCCAAAAAATAGCTGGGTGTGGTGGCGCATGCCTGTAATCCCAGCTACCTGGGAAGCTGAGGCTGGGGATTGTTTGAGTCTGTGGTACCCTGGGCAACGAGAGCCTGCGGTTCCATGGGCAAAAATAGCAAGACCCAGTTTCAAAAAAAAAAAAACCCCAAAAAATACAGGAATCTATGTTTTTCAAAAGAAAAGAGATGTACAAATTCAGTAGCAACATGAAACAGCATAATAAGCACTACACAACTGAGGGCATGCCTGAAGAGAGGTGACATTCCATTAACTTTTCAGGCTTAATGAATTACAAACACTCCCATCCCCAAACTGTCATTTATTATTGAAGAGGAAAGTAAGTTAAATACTGAAGTAGAACTGCAAAATAATATCCTGGGATTTTCATCAGGAAAACACCAAATCTGCCAAAGAGAGTTCAATTGCAAAATTAACCCCAAAGAGCGAATACTTATCCTCTCCAGTGGCAGAGTGGTTAAAGAGGATGTCCTCTTGCCTGAAGGTTGCTTGTATTGAGGTACAATTCAGTAATGTTAAAAAAAGAAGCCCCAGTGGCCGGGCATGGTGG
>PVHY01026149.1:0-17624 GCA_004024945.1 Uropsilus gracilis
ACTTTTTAAATTGAAAACCTAAAGTTTAAGCACTTTGAGTTCTCTCCATTGATGTTCAAGTACATCCTTGGTGAAGGGTCTAGGGCTCTGACCTGTCCAACAGTTTAGCTGAACTGGACCACAGAATGTTATCTCATGAACTTTGGTCATTTTTTGTTGCCCGGCGTACCACAGACTCAAGCAACCCCCAGCCTCAGCTTCCCAGGTAGCTGGGATTACAGGCGTGCACCACCACACCCAGCTATTTTTTGGGACTAGGTCTCGCTACGGGCCCCAGGTGGGACTCGAACCGTGATCCCTAGCCCTGGCGGCTTCATAGGCTGAAGCTTACAGGCATGAGCCACCACCATGCCTAGCCTAACTTTGGTCATTTTTTAAGCCATCACTTCCCTTATTTTAGGATGGGGTAAAACTACGATGGACAGAACATATTTCTGGTCTCTCAAAATTTTGATTTAAAATTCCCTCAAGATTCTTACCTTGTCCACGAAACTACAATTTCTCCCTTCTTTTTAATAACATTCTCTGCAGAAAGGCTTGTAGAAGTGACAGATGTTGCAGATGAATCCTTCATCACTGAGTTTGCCTTTAATGATGAAGTGTCTTCAGTCACTGAACAAGCTTTCTTCTTACTGGTTTTCCTTCGGTGAACTTCACCATTCTCACTGAAAGTTTGGGTGATTTTCTTAGTCTTTTCCTGAGTGGTTAAGTTTGTTTCCTTTCTCTGTTTTTTCTGAGAATGATTTATATCAGAAAGGTTTTTCCTCTTTTTTTGAGGATTATCCAAAGTCCCAGGCAACTCTGAGCTATCAGATGCTGGATCTGATTTCAAATCACTCTTTTTAACTTCACAACTGGGAGGTTCTGAGGTCAAATCGATAAAGGCTTCCCCAACAATGCATTCCAATGGCTTATGTGTCACTTGTACCTTTTCTTCCTTACAGTTATCTTCATCTGCACACATCACCTGACATCCCAAGCCTTCAACAGCTAAAGGACAGCTGCCTTCATTTTTACTCTCACTTGAAACATCTTGTGTCAAATCAATAAAAGCATCTACAGCATCAGGCTGCATACTATCTAATATTTGAGCATTTTGATCCAAATTGTCTTCAGAACATCCCAACTGATCAATACTTAAAACTGTTACTTCTATGAAGTCCCCTAAGTTTTTGGTCTCTGTGACTGTATCTTTAGTGAGGTCTATGTATGTGTTAGGAAGATGATCCTCAACAGAATGTGGAATTTCTTCCATTGGAGGTAATTGCTCAATGCTTTCAGGTACTTTTGTTTCCCATACTTGATGCAACTTGAAACAGTCATCAGGCACTTCATTATTGTGGTCCACTTTACCTGAAGCATCTTTTAGAAAGTCATATATATCAGGAACCTGTGTTGATATCATACAGTCCTGTTCTTCAGGAGCAGACTTACTATTGTTGCTATTTTTCAATTCTTCCACAGATTTAAAATCTCTGGTCTGACATGAAATGTAGTCTCTATCGACTGCTTCATCAGCTTCCTTTCCCATGGTGGGCAAAGGTGCCAATGACTCGTCAGTCACCATATCCTGTTTAAGAGTTGGGGAGGTAGATGGTGCTGCACGCCGTATTTTCACAATGAAATGATCATTGGACTTTTCCATTATGACAGCATGCATGGGTAGATTAGGATGGTACTGAAAACCTGGAGTAACAGACCGGCTTGTCCATGATGAAGAACAACTTGATTTGCTACTTGAATTATCAGATTCTAGAGCTAAATGAATATCTTGTTCAGATGCATCTTCTTCTTCAAGTAAGGCATCTTCACTAAAATGGGCACTAATAACTTCTTCAGGTGTTGAACTGGACAGAACTTCAGGCTTTAAGAAACTGAGATGACCATCTGACTTCAGAGGTGATGGTACTGTTAAAGAGACTGCTAGATCTTCAAGAAGTATGGATGAAATACAAGGCTTGCTCTTTTCTGAATTACATACATTATCTTTACTTAAAGCTATGTTAGAGGCCACTTCAAACATACAACTCTCATCCAACACATCAGGATGAACAGGCAATGAAAGTCCTGAAGACAGAGATGGACCTTTCTCAGATGATAATAATGACCAATTATCATCACTAATCATTTTAGGACATGGAGAAACCACTCCTGAAACTAGTTCTTCTGCTGTACAAGTTGGCATAGAGTCACACTTCAGGGTCTCCAGCAGCTGTTTTTCTGGGGTCTTTAATTCCCATTCGTTTTTTTCATTACAGTTAACACTATTATTGTCCAAAAGATCAGAACCTTGCAATAAACTTTTAAATATTTCACCCATTTGTGCATCACTCACTAAATTAAAAGTAAGACTAGATGCTTGCTGTTCAGTAAGAATCTCAAAATTGCGTTCTGGCTTCAGAGCTACATGCTGGGAAGTCTGTGTATCCTCTGTGGTGCTGCCTTCAATTCTTTCTGGTTTGGGCATGCTTGAACAGTTCAGTTCCAAGGAGTGCCCATCAGAATGAGAGTTCTTAATGTTATCAAAACAAGTGTTAAAACTATTTTTAATGTCATGCTTTCCTGTACTGATATTGGAGTTGCTTTGGTCTTGATGCTTTTCTTCAGATTTTTTACATCCCAATAAAGACTTAGAGTAAATAGAATCTTCTGACTTGGGGGATTTTTCTTTCAGTATTTCTTTGTGGGAGCTGCCCACATCTCCCTTCTGGTATTTTGAGTATTGTGCCTTCTCTTTATTTATCTTTTCAAGTCTTCCCTCCTCACTGTCACTGCCAAGGTTCAAGAAATCACAAAACTTTACTAAGATTTTCTTAAGCTTTGCAAACAAGTAGTCAAGTTGTTCATCTACAAATTTCCACAACTTCTTTTTCATATCTGGTAGTTGCTGTTCAAATAAACGATCCACTATGCCATTCTTTTTAACTTGTTTAAGCTTGGATTCTATAATATCACAGAGGTTCTTCTGTAAAGTTGCCACTGACTTAGATATTTTTGTTAAGTCAAGGTGTTTAATCAGAGATGTAAAACTCAAAATTGCTGACTCAATAATTCTATGAAATTGTATCAATGAAAATTTTACCTTAAATTTCATGTAATTTTTCCTTACATGTTTTCTTATCACTCGTAGCATGTGCATAACTTCTGGTATAGTTGATGGTGCAGCAATAATTGGAACTATTTTTTCAAGGCTAGAAGTACTCATTATCTTTTCCTTCTTCTCTGTCTTTGAAGAGCTACTTGAGCCACTTCGCCTTTTATTCCACTTTCTTTTGGTTTGATGGATTTTTATAGATGTCTTTCTACTGTCTTTATCTAAATACACAGTATTTTTTCTACTTTCTAGGCTAGCTTTTGGGCTCTGAATTTTAGTAGATACTCTAGGTTTGGCACTTGTTTCAAAATGTGTTTGTGGTTTAGAATTTTCACTATCACTTAATATTTCCCCTTCTTCTAATTCATCTAAAGATGAATTCTTATAGGACTCTGCTTCTATACATTTGTCAGATTTTTGGGTTGGCTTCTGATTTTCCTTATTGAGATCAGACTGACTGTTAGAGGTAGAATGAGTTGAATCCTGTGGAAAGACATCTGTGAAAGAAAATGTACATTATAGTCACATAACCACTGAGTTTTAATAATCTGACATTTAACTATGAAATATAAAGAAAAAAATACAAGTACTGAGGGAATTATTTTAATAGCTGCTTTTTGGAGGGAGAATATTAATGCCTACTATGTATCCACACCATTTGTCTTACTGGTTTTAGAATATGCTCAGGTGATAGTGTACAGCTTGGTTAAGTAGATAGCTATTAACTAACTTCATATCTCTTTACCTGACAACAGTAATGCCTAATTTTTATCATTTGACAGAAACTTTCGAAGATCAAAAATAAATCTAAAGCAAGCAGAGTATTTGACACAATCTATCCTAAGACTACCTCTCCCCACCCTTTTGTATATTTAAATTTACTCAAAATTTGTCTAAATTTCAAAATACTTAAATTTAGACAAAAGGGGGAGAGGGTCAATGTATTGTTCAAACTAATAACAGAGGTCTAAATATGTAAGCTTTCTTATTAAAAAAAATTAATTCATCTTGCTTATGTATTCTACATTCTCATAAAAATATAGGTTTTAGAAGATAATATATTAACTATTACCTTTATGACCGTTATTGTATAGTGGAACTCGAGATGGGCTTTCCAGTCTAGGAAGTTTTGCTGCTGGTCTCACTGGGCTGTTCAGAGGACTAATGGCTTCAGGAATAGGTCTCAGGTGACTAAAGTCAATGCTCAGAACTGAGTTCTCATCATCATGATATACTGAGCTTGTTTCACCAATTTCCATTCTATGGTCCATTAACTCAGTCTGCTGAACTGATTCTAGAGTCTCCTTAGGTAAGCAAGGCTCCAAATGACAAGACGGACTCTCAACCAGATGTGCATCTGCAAGAGGAGGCTCAAATTTTGGGTTGCCATTTTCTGAAAGTACTGGCAAAATGCCAGCTTCTTCAACTGAAGACTGCAAAATATTTTCACTGGATTTGGCCATTTTTATTGAAAAAGTCTCCTTCATTTCTATACTTTCAGAAATACTACAAGAATTTAAACTATCAGTTCTTTTGGTATCCAATTCCAAGCCAAAGTTTTGAGAAAGATTTGTTTGTAACATATCCATTACCGCAGGAATTGCTGCGCTTGCACCATTAATTGTTTGTTCCATTTCTATCGATGGTGGAATCAAAGACTTGTTTTGTTCCACTTCCACAGGCACTGAAAAGGAAGTCTCTGTAGCACAAACAGGCATATCACAATTTATAGTATTCTCAGCAGATTTAACTACCAAACCATTTTCTTCTGTTTTCCTTTCTGGAACACCAGTATTGGGTTCAGCTGCTGCTGCAAGGGACTTCTCTGGTTCCAGTAACTCTGACTTGGTCTCCTCTGTGAAATGTTCACTGACAGAGGAAACACATGCCACTATTTTATCTTGCACTGAGTCCAAATCACATATGCCATTGGATTTGGGAGTATAGGTTATTTTATGCCGATTATCCTGAGAAACAGGTGACTTTTTAGCAGGAGAAAGAGTCAAGTTTAATTTTTCCATAAAACTCAGTTTTAAATCTTTGTTTTTTGTTTCATTTGGACTACTCATGGCTTTATCTGCAAGTTCTTTATTAGCTGTTCCTTCAGAAGCAGTACTGTTAGAGACTTCACTTTTATCACTTTTAGGCTCATTCTGTCTCTTTAAATCAGTAGTTATTTTCTTAGTTTCTTTGTTAGTCTTCTGCAAATGTTCTGCAGGCGTTTTTTTTTCATATCTCATATGTCTATTTTCTTCTTTACTTTCTCGTTCTCTTTTCCTTTTATCTTCAGTTCTATGTCTTTCTACTTTTAAAGGTACATTTTCCCTTTGGTGCACAGCATCAGTTTCCTTAGAGTCAATGTGCTTGTGAGTTCGACTGCTTGAAAGAGAGGAGGGATATCTTCCTTCTGGAAAACTATGACTACTTACACCCCTATCTCTTTTGCAATCCTCTCTTCCTCTTCTCTCTTCCAAATGGTATTTACTGGAATTTTGAGATTTTATTTCATTCTTAGAATGAGGAAACAATGCTCGGTCAGATCTTCTCCAATGATCCTGGTCTTTCACTACTGATTTAGGTTTTGGATCTCCTTTTCTGTCTTCTCTGTCTTGTGATTTAAGCTCTTTTCTATTTATATTTTGCGATCTTTCACTTTGTCTTTCCAGTTTTTTGTCATTTTGAGAGTCTACCCGAGCATAAGGTCTTTCTCTAGAGGCCTCTTTTTCCCAAGAAGAATTGTGTTCATTTTTATAATCAAAATCTGTGTTACTTTTAAATTTTAAATTTTTGTTTTCAGTCTTTGGTTCACTTTTACCATATTTCTCAGGACGTCCTGGTAGCCTTTGACTAGCCTCTGTATTCCTTGATTCACCATCACCAGAGGAGGTACTGAACTCTTTTCGTAGTCTATCAGTTCCTCTACTACACTGACTATGTCTATTATCTACTCTCCCTCTTCTACCATCCTCATTTGAACTACCTTCACCAACCTGGTAATGGGAACGTGACCAAATGCCATTGGTGCAGTGTTTTTCACTAGAGGTAGGCAAATGGGAAGTGCTCTTTTTTTCAGAATGTGATTTCCCTTCCTTTTCGAGGTTTGGCGATGAAGTGCTATGATGGACATCTTTAGAAACATCACTTTTCACTCTGTGGTCAGTCTTTGAACAATCATCCAAATGAAGAGATCTGGATTTAAGATCTTTTGTTTTAACTATGTCTGATGTCCTCGAAATCTTATGATTATTTCGAAAATGTGGAAACTCCGATAATCTATTATGAAAAAAAAAATCAACAAAAAAAGTTAATTGCTTTTTAATGATTCAAATTTCACTCAATTTGATACATTTGAAATTTGGAGGCTTACATACGGCAAAATAAACTGTTTTGTATAAAAGACTAATAAGCCTGCCCAGCCTCCAACTAACTGGGCCAATTTTTAAAACAAAGAACTCGCTTTCATTTGCTTTGCTCAAAGTCTAAAGGACTGCAGTTCTATTTCAGCGTCTGCAAAAGTCTTTCACAGTTTCTCCACCACAAGCAAATGCAGCTCAAAACTAATCAAAAACTTACTTCTTTTAGGACAAGTGACATTACTTTCTTGCCCTCACATACTCTAGCGCAACTGAAGGAAAACAAAAGTGAAAGCTTGAATAACAGAAGCAATCAAAATAGAACTGTCTGCAGCTCCCTACCCCAAGTACTGTTTTGCAAACAACTAATTCCACAATTAAGTCAAAGCATCTACAGTCATCTTAAAAGTGGTACATACTATGCAAAATATAAAGAAATAGTTTCTAAAAGTTTCAGCAAGTGATTAACATTTACCATTTGAATACTAGTCATAGTTCACAATAAAAAGTGTAAATGATTGACAAAAATATTAGTATATAAAACTAAAATTAATCTAATGATGATCTTTATCTTTTATTCAGTTTTTCTTTTCAGCCTGGTCAAATACCCTATTCCTTCCCTAAAAATTTCAAATATATATAAAATTCCCAAAACATCAGAAAACAATCTTATATGAGTTGGACCAGTGGGATTTAGGTTATTAGCAAACACACACAGCCATCTTTATTTCAAAAGGAGCAAAGTGTTTTGTAACGCCATTTGGAATACACATAAGATAGTCAACCCACCCTTCAATTGTCAACACACTTCTTACATACCTACCTTGTGCCAGGCACTGTGCTAGGTGTGATAAAATAGCAAACACACAGAGACAAAATGCTTCCCTGAGAAAATCACAGAGATGTGGCTATGGCGCCACAGCAGAACTGCTAAACATGAGAGAGGAGAGGAGCTGGCGCAACCACCTCGGGAAGTCTATCCCCAGCTGGGAACACCTCCACCATCAGAGGCTGAGAAATGGATTCTCAAACCCAGATATCAGAACCATATGGCACAGAACCAGCATCATGTGACAGACACCAGAAAGGATCCTGGAGAAGCACACCACATATATGCCCTACAAGCCGAGCATGGTGGCACATGCCTGTAAGTGGCAGCCTAGGAATCCACGGTGGGGACCAGGAATTACGGTTCAAGTTCCACTCAGGGCAACATAGCAAGACCTAGTTCCAAAAAAATAGCTGGGCATCCCAGCTACCTGGGAAGCTGAGGCTGGGGATTGCTTGAGTCTGTGGTACCCCGGGCAACGAGAGCCTGCAGTTCCACAGGTACAAATAGTGAGACCTAGTCTCAAAAAAAAACCAAAAACAAAAAAATAGCTGGGCATGGTGGTATGCATCTGTAATCCCAGCTACCTGGGAAGCTGAGGCTGGGGAGTCCTTGAGTCTGTGGTACCCCGGGCAACACGAGCCTGCGGTTCCACAGGCAAAAATAGCGAGACCCAGTCTCAAAAAAAAAAAAAAAAAAAAAATTGCCCTACAAGTTCCTGACATGTTCGGCCTGACTATCTGCCTCAGCTACTCCTGGAGATCTGAGCAACCTGGTCTGTTGCTGTCCAGGAGTGCAAGTCCGCACCCAGGAAAAAAGGACATAGTTCCAGAAAAAGAAAAGACCAGTGGGCCAAACATGGACCAACAGCTTGCAGCGAGAAGGGTTGGAATGACCAGGGGGAACAGAAAAGGGGAGGTGGGTGGGGAATACAACCATACAAACGTGACCACTATTGCATGAAAATTACAAAATAAAAGAAATCTTAATTTAAAAAAAAAAATGCTTCCATGAAGTTTACATTTCAGTGGAAAAGATACTAATCAAATAATCCCACTCATGATTTTGAAAACTACAAGTGTATATAAAGCTACAACAGAGATGTGACCTAATGAGGAGATCAGTAAAGTATCTTCTGTGAAAAAGGACGTTTATACTGAGACCTGAAGATGAGTAGTTACTTAGCGGGTAGAGAAGAGTAGTCCAGGTAATTGAAACAACCAGTGGAGAGGCAGGGCTCATAATACATCCAAGGAACTGAAAGAATGCAAGATATACCAGAGTATGACAGCTAGGGCAAGGCAAACACTGAAGCCGAAGTCTATAAAGTTGACCACAAAGGGAAAAGTCTAGTCTTCTGAACCAAGTTCAGATTTATGGTCATTTATTCTAGGAACAATGAGACATCACTAAAATATTTTAAAGAAAAGGATCAGATCAAGATGGTTCAGGGACAGTGAGATATCCAAACTTTTTGTTAGAAAGTGTTCTTTGACGTTAACAACATCAAGAAGAAATAAATGAGAAGTTGGAAAGAGTAGGAGTAGATGTAGTGATATCATATCTGCACAAAGGTGAGAGTTGATGGGTACCATTAATGGTAGGAATGGAGAGCACTGATTAATTTGACAGGTTATAAAAATGTACAAATCAACAAGATATGGTAAAAGATTTGAGGGATGATCAGACGAGATCGGGCGTGTTCAGGGTGGTAGGGCCGTAGACATTTGAGGGATGATCAATGTCAAGGTCATTTAGGCCGCTAGAATATGTATTCCAGTTTGCCACGCAATCTTGGTATAACTATAAATAGCAAACAACTTAAATGATCCTTCCATCCCCAGGTCTCTAGCCTGTCCTAAATTAATAAATGATTGGGAATCCATGGAATTTGGAAACAATAGGAAAAATCTGGTTATGAATTAAATTTTGGGTAAGGTGATTTTTGAAAATTTTGCACAGAGGTAAACAGATGCACATATAAATAGAACTGACGTATTACCTCAAGAGAAAATTCTATAGAGAAAGAAAAAGACATAGCTTTGAGGAACTACAACTCAGCAAGTACAGAAGAATGTATCTCAAACTAGGAAGAACATTAAAAATCATGCCAGTGTGAGGTAGGACACGATGGCACGCACCTGTATGCAGCAGCCTAGGAAGCCACGGCAGGGACCAGGGATCGTGGTTCAAGTCCTGCTCAGGACAACGCAGCTAGGCCTAGTTCCAAAAATTAGCTGGGTGTCGTGGCATGTGCCTTTAATCCCAGCTACCTGGGAAACTGAGGCTGGAGATTGCTTGAGTCCGTGGTACCCCGGGCAATGTGAGCCTGTGGTTCCATGGGCAAAAATAGAGAGACCTAGTCTCAAAAAAAAAAAAAAAAAAAAGAATCATGAGATAGGCGGCTGCCTGCGGCCCGGGTCCTGGCTCCTGGAGCTCCCTTGCCAGCAGGGAGAGAGGGGGGTCAGGCCTCTCGGGTGAGTCCCCCAGGAGGAGGGATGGGGTAGGGAGAGCAGGTCCCACCTGCCAGCGGGTGGCTGCGGATGGGCAGTTACTTGCAGCCGGCCTGGGCAGTGCCATGTAGCCCCCAGCCCCTGGAAGCCAGGGGCATGGAAGGGCACGTGGGGGTCGGGTTGGCCTGCCCCCGCGCTGGGAGCTTCTGGTGCGCAGGCAAGGGTGGGGGTGGGGGGGTGCGGGGAGTGGGGAAGGCCCCTTCCATCTCTCTCTTACTTCCTTACTCCAGCTAAACTACAGAGGAACCAGAATATGCGCAACGCCAACCTCAACACAGAACGGGTGAGGGACCAGGCAAAAGTCCAGCCCACAGGCATGAGCTGGACACAGCAGATGGACAACCAAGTGAACCAGTGCATGTAAGACCAGAAAAACAACCGTAGAGACACGATGTCACCATGCACACTTTTGCGCTCTCCAGGCCAAGACCTGGGTCTTCATTTTGGAGATACATTCAAGGAGAGCAACACACCCTCCCCTCATTACGGGAGAGGAGAGGATGACCAAAGAGGGGATAATGGGCCCCACATCAAAACTGCAAACTGAAGCAGAGGAGATTCTCTTCAAAGGCCATTCGCAGAAGCCTGAACTCACAGAGAAACTTCTTGACCAACACTGGCTGAGGGCAAGACCCCCTAAGTCCAACACCAGAGCTATAAGGAAAAGCAGCAAAGCAATGGAGATGGGATTGGATTGGAGAGGACAGTCTGCACAGCAAGAAAACATGGACAGATGACAAACGAACATAACCTGGCCACCCAATGCAAATTTAAGACTGAAAATCTAACAGCAAGGTTCGCCTGGACCTGACAATGCAGTCCCTCACCCAGAGAAGAGACACTAACAAGGAAAGAGATTAATGGATTCAGCACAGCTAATAAACAACAAAGAGTGGGGTTTGAGAGAATGGAAGGGGCACGGGGGGGGGGGGGAATAGTAACACAGAGGTTGTAACCTAAAGAACAAAATAAAATAAAATTGTATATTTAAAAAAAAAAAAAGCACATGTACCTACAGGTAAATAAAACAGCACATGCATGAAACAAAACAAAACAAAACAAAAAGAATCATGACAGTCTGAGCTGTGGTGCGTGCCTTTAATCCCAGTCTAGGACACAGGAGGCTGAAATTGGGAATCGCTTGAGTTCGCGGATTCGAGTCCTGCCCGGAACAACATAGTGAAACCTAGTCTCAAAAAATAGCTGGGCATGGAGGTCACACCTGTAACCCCAGCTACCTGGGAGGCTGAGGCTGGGGATCGCTTGAATCTGTGGTACCCCAGGCAACAAGAGTCTGCAGTTCCCTGGGCAACAAAGCGAGACCTAGCCTCAAAAACAAAACAAAACAAAAAACTCATGACAGTCAAAGGAATGGAGTATTTCAGGAAAAGAAGGTGAACCATATCAAAGAGCATGTGAGGACAAGTTAAAATGATAAGTCTGGACTAGCTGATAAATTTATTTATTTTTTTCTTTTTCTTTATTTATATATAAATTTCACAACTTTGTAATCTGATAAATTTAGAAGCAGTGACGATTAACCAAAGTGACAGCAGTTCTGATGGACCAGTGAGGTGAGAAGTCAATGGAATGGGTTCAAGAATGAACAGATAAAGGAAATGAAGATACAAGTTTAGGTTTTACTATGGAGGGAAGAAGACATATAAAATTCAGTTAAGCAGAATATTTTTTTTTTTTGAGACTAGGTCTCACTATTTTTGCCCGTGGAACCGCAGGCTCTCGTTGCCCGGGGTACCACAGACTCAAGCAATCCCCAGCCTCAGCTTCCCAGGTAGCTGGGATTACAGGCACACGCCACCACACCCAGCTAGTTTTTTGGAACTAGGTCTCGCTACTGGCCCCAGGTGGGACTCGAACTGCGATCCCTACCCCCCGCTGCCTCATAAGCTGAAGCTTACAGGCACGAGCCACCATGCCCGGCTTAAGCAGAATATTTCTGCCAACCAGAGGAAGAGAACAAATTAAATAGAAAATTGAGTAGAAAAAGTTTGAAAAGAAAAAGAATATACAATTGAGATTATTTTTATGGGTTGTCTATGAATAGAGGCTAGGCACACAGACACATATTATTTGATAGGATGTAGAAGAATCCATGACATCATCACTCTTTTAAGAACAAAGAGTAGTAAAGCAAGATCCCAGTGTATTAGAAAACTGAGTAAATTCCAACAGGCATGTGGCACGATATTCAAACAATTGCACGTCTATCGCTATAATAAAAACTAATAGAATATTAATTACTACTCAAAATCTTAACTATCAAATAAAACACATGATTTTTATGTGTTCCCATCTAAAGTTAAAACCATTCGCATGTCAAAAACCATGCAATCAATAAACAGATACCTATCCCGCAATCATACCTTTGGTGAAGATTATTTATTTCTTCATCTTTGCGGTTTATTTCCACTCTGGCAGTTTTTATAAGTGCTGAAATATTCTTCTTAAGAGACTGGTTTTCATTTTTTAAGCTGAAATTCTATGTAACATAAAATATATTTAATAAGGTATTTATCTACAGGTTTGACTATAGTAGCTAATGACTACTGAAGGTTAACTGCATTCTCCAAAATGTTCTACGATCATTAATATAGATGGGGAAGCTAGAGATTCAGGGAAAATAACTGGTAGCAGAGAAAGGTCATTTGAAGTGAAATTACTTCAAAAAGGGACCAAACTGGGAAGGATGGGGGAACCACTGGAAACTGTAAATAGGAAAAAAGTTGTGCCTGGTCCATTTTCTTGAAAATTAAAAATAAATATGATAAAACTTCTATTATGTTTAACAATGCAAGTTTAGCATGCAACAATGTACTAATTTGCAGATACAAAGAGAATAAGTATAGGGTTGACTGGTAGTTTGGGGAAAAGGAAAAAAAAGAGAAAAACCTTTACCAAAAAAATAAAAATTAGAACAAGACATGACTTTCCTGATTTTTGGAGCATAATCACAAAAGTCACTCTGGCAAAAAATGTGAAGACATCAGCATTACCTTTTAAGCCATCTTATATTATCTTTATTAATTTTCTATTATTTAGCTATTAACCAGTCTAATAAATCTTTATATCAATGTCATTTAACAAATCAAGTACTTTTACTCTATCAATTTCATTAACACAGGAAATAATGAATGTTTTTCCAGATCTATTAATTCATTTCACTGAAACAAGTCTCCTTAAGCCAAGTGTGGTAGCGCACACCTGTAACCCCAGCAATCTGGAAGACCGAGGGATCACTTGAGTCCACAGGTTTGAGATAACCCCCGGTAACATAGCAAGACCTAGTCTCTCAAAAAAAAAAAAAAATTCCCTTATAAATTGCCAACACTTCAGCGTTTTAATTTCTAACAAAATATTTATTACATTTTGATTTAAGCTAATTTAATAAAGCAAAAATAAAATACTCATTATAATCTCACCTGCGTCTGTATTTCCTTGAATTTTTTCATCAACTCTTTCATTTGCAGCTGACATTTTCCATATTCTACCTGCAACTATGAGACATAAAAAGATTAAACAAAGCAGCATTCTAAATTATTTTCTTAACCTAAATGGCATTCCAAAATACCTAAAATTTTATAAACTAAGTTATTAAATAGTAGATGAGCTCTATATCTACTAAGTAGTAGATTTTTATGTTGGGTCTATCAATATTCTATTTTGTTGGGCCTATCAATATTCTATTTTGTTTCATTTAACACTCTATCTCTACACCATAAAATTCAAATAAAGTAGGAAGATAACTCTCCTATTTAAGTCTTGGGGTGTTTTATAGCTTACTATAAGTCATGAAAAGAGAAAATGGTTTATAACACTAATTACCTGTTGAAGTTTTGTATCCAGACATTAAAATTTAATCAAGTAAAATTACAAGTAAATTTATAAAAACATTCAGAAAACATTTTAATAACAGCATGCATATTCAACATTAAGTTGATGCTTATACTACAGGAATTATAAAAAAGTAAAATAACTGCCTTTAATAATTCTAGCAACCCATACATCATTATATGTTGCCTCCTTTGCAGTTCCTTCTTCAGTCAGAATTTCTTCATATAAGTCCAAACAATTTCTAAATGGTACACAGGACTTGGAAGCAGTGTCTAAAAAAACAAACACACAAAAATAATTCTCACATTAAAGGAAGTCCCAGATTTAAAGTAACCCCTATAAAATTTCCAATGACATTTTCCATAGAAAAAGAGGGAAAAAACCCCAAAAATTGTGTGGCACCACAAAATAAATGCAAAGAGCCAAAGCAGTTTCAAGAAAAAACAAAGCTGACAGCATCACATTTCTTGATTTAAAACTATAATATAAAAATAATGTAATTAAAATTGTTACTTGCATTGAAAATGGACACATCAAGAGAACAGAAGAGTCCAAAAATAAATCTATGCATGAGCATATATGGACAATTAATTTATAACAAAGGAGCCAAGACTATACAATAATGGAAAGATAGTCTCTTTAACAAACAGTGCTAGGAAAACTGAATAGACACAGCAAAAGACTGGAACCAGACCCCCATCTAACACAATACACCAAGACCAACCCAAAATGGATTAAGAACTTGAACAAGACCTAAGCCATAAAACCCCTAGAGAAAAAAAAAAAAGATAAGTGCCAGAACCTTAGTTTTGGTATGATTTCCTGGGAGTAACACCAAAGCAAGAGTAACAAAAGCAAACTCAACAAAAGGAACAACATCAAAGCAAAAGATTTTACGTAACAAAAGGAAACAAACAGCAAAATGAAAAGGCAACCATCAGAAAAGAGAAAATATTCACATATATCTTATAAGGTGTTAATAGAAAAATATAAAAAGTCAAAAACTCAAGAGAGAAAAAAATCTAACTAAAATATAGGCAAAGGAATGCAGTATCTTTTTTCAAAAAAAGACATACAGATGGTCAACAGGTAAATGAGACTGTGCCCAACATCACTAATCATCTACAAACAAATCAAAACCACAATGAGGTATCATCTCACACCTGTTAGAATAGGCATTATCAAAGACAGGAAAAAAAGTGCTGGCAAGGATGAGAACTGTTGAACATTGGTGGCAGGAAGATAAACTGGTTCAGCTGTTGTGGAACAGTGTGGAAATTCCTCAAATTTGAAAATTAAACTACCATATGATATTGTAATCCCACTTCTTGGGTTTGCAAAGAAAATGAAAACAGGATCTCAAGACATATCTGCACAGCCACATTCAGTGCAGCATTATGTAAAATAGCCAAACATGGGAACTACCTAAGAGTCTGTTAAAAGATGATTAAAGAGGATGTGAAACACACCCTGCCCTCTCCAATAAACACGATGTAAATTGACCCTGAAAAAAGACATCTTGTCATTTGCAAAAACACGATATACCTTAAGGACATTATAACAAGTGAAATAAATCTAACAAAATACTGTATGAAATCACTTAGTGAAATATAAAAAAATGGTGGATGTGTAGAACCAGAGACTGGAAGGTAGTTGGGAGCCGGGGGAAAGAGGATATGCTGATTCAAGAGTTCAAACTTTCAGCTGTTCTGGAGCATAGTGATAACGACTATTGTTAATTATAACATATTATATAACAGAAAGTTGCTAAGAAAGCATATCTTAATGTTTTCATTCATTCATTCATTCATTCATTCATTCATTCATTCATTCATTCATTCATTTATTTTTAGAGACTAGGTCTCACTATGTTGCTGGGGATAGTCCCGAATACACAGACTCAAGTGATCCCTAGCCTCAGACTCTCAGGAGCTGGGATTACAGACGCATGCCACAGCTGGCTATTTTTTTGAGACTAGGTCTCCCTATGTTGCCTGGGGTATTCTCGAACCTGGGAACCCAAGTAATTCCTAGCCTACACTGTCCAAATAGCTGGGACTACAGGACTGCCCCCAGCCTTATCTTAATGTTTTTACATGCAGGCAATGTGTGATATGATTCCAGTATTAGTTAATGTTTTAGAGCAATCACTTTGAAATCGGTGTAGCAAATCCAGACACTCTCTATATTTTAAATTTATACAATATTATGTCATATCTCAAGAAAGTTAGAAAAAAAAAGAAAAAAATGTGTTAAGCGAGTTGATGTTAAATCTATATCAACAACTATATTTCATTCAAATCTATACTGATTTCAGAAATGCTTGGAAAACCAAGTCAGCTAAAAATGCTCATCAACAGATCAGATACAAGAATCATAAATTTGCTTAAAATACATATTTGTTTAAGCAAATCAAATGTTTGTGTAATTTGGATATGTGAGACTCTGAAAACCCCACTCTGATACACTACCCTTCTTAAAAGCTCTGCTATACCATATAACCTGATGACAGTTTAAATAGTTAATACATGTACGGATCACACCACCATTTTAAAGGTACAAAGTATTTTGCATAAGGCACAATTAAACCGAGTCCCAGATGAATAAAAATAAAAAAAATAAAGAGTTCAAACAGCTGTACTGATCAAGTTTTGGGCAGGAAAATAATCACCTGTGTATAATCATTTCAAAAAATGGGCAAATTATTTGGTAGAACAACTGTCAACAAAAAAATAAATACATTCAATAAACTGACCCAACAAAATGAAACTACCTCATTATATAATTTACATACCAGAAACACTGTCCAACCCGGCATAAATGTCCAATGAACCTTCATCATTATTTTTAAGAGGAGAAGCTGCAAGAAAAACAAAAAGCAAGCTGAAAATACACTTAGTGTATTTTTTCAATTCCTACTTTGAAGGACTAGTAAAAGACCTTTAAGAGAGAATTGCTTGTAATACATTCTTATTAATAAGAAAATCTTAACACAGAGATTAACGACTATTTTACCTCAGATTTAACTTATACAAGTCACTTTTAAAAAATATTTGTGAGAAGTCTCCAATTCCAGTACTAGCCAAGAAGTTTCTATCAGACCAACCTTATAAAATTATGAATTCTAACAAAATACTAAAAGTTCTCTGAAAAATCAGAGTGTAAATTAAAACAGGCAAAAACTAGAAGAGAAACACCATCTGAAAGAAGAAAGTAATACTATTTCCTATTGCTTTCTATTATAATTTCTTTGTGGAAGGACAGGCCCCATTTGGAGTCATATTAGGCAATGAAAGCACATATGGAAACCTCTACTTCTAAAAGCTACAAGAATCAGAAGAGCCGGGTACGGTGGCTCGTGCCTGTAAGCTTCAGCCTATGAAGTGGCCGGGGCTAGGGATTGCGGTTCAAGTCCCGCCTGGGGCCCGTAGCGAGACCTAGTTCCAAAAAAATAACTGGGCGTGGTGGCGCGCGCCTGTCATCCCAGCTACCTGGGAAGCTGAGGTTGGGGATTGCTTGAGTCTGTGATACCCCAGGCAATGAGAGCCTGCGGTTCCACAGGCAAAAATAGAATCAGAAGAAAAACTTTGGGGGTAATAACAGCAACTGAGCAACTGGAAAGAGAGGAAACCCAGAGAACCACAGAAGGGAGTCTCCAAATCATACAATCATTAGAGTAGTCTCAGAACTACACAAACTAAGATTAGAGCACTAAGAATACCAACGAAAGCTAAAAAATCTACACAGAAATTTTAATACTATCTCCACAAGGGACAGTTTAGGTTCAATCACGTTAAAAACCTGTTAAAATTAAATATAAGCCAGGCACGGTGGCTCGTGCCTGTAAGCTTCAGACTATGAAGCTGCAGGGGCTAGGGATCGCGGTTCGAGTCCCGCCTGGGGCCCGTAGCGAGACCTAGTTCCAAAAAATAGCTGGGCGTGGTGGCGCGTGCCTGTAATCCCAGCTACCTGGGAAGCTGAGG
>PVHY01026150.1:0-17620 GCA_004024945.1 Uropsilus gracilis
TATATTTACACATGTTAAAGTAATTCCTTACTACCATAAAATGGAAAAATGAAAACCTCCTCAATAAATGGTATTGGTAAACTTGAACAGCTACATGCAAAAGGATGAAACCTGTCTTTACTAAACTATATACACAAAATTTAACTCAAAATGAATTTAAAACTTGGACCTGAAACCATAACATACATAAAAGAAAACACAGGTGTGCATTCCCAGACATCAACTTCAGAGATGTATTTGGGGATCAACTCCATGGCAAAGGAAATAAAACAAAACAAATGAAACTACATGAAGTTCAAAAGTTTTTGTATAGAAGCTACTTCCAAAAACAAAAAGAAGATATTTTCTCATCATCTACCTTACCAGGGATTAGCTTCCAAAATATATAAAGAACTCACAGCTGAACAAAAAATGCACAGGCAATCCAACCAAAACTGGGGAAAAGACAAAAATAGACACTTCTCTAAAGACAGATGACACACAGACATATGAAAAAATGTTCAACACCGCTCATTATAAGGGAAATGTAAACCAAAACCACAATGAACTATATGACCTCAATCTTGAGAGAATGACCCGTATCAAAAAGTCTGAAAAAAAGATGTGGAGAAAGGAACACTCATTCAGTGCTGATAGGAATATAAATTAATATACTCTCTCTGGAAAATATTGTGGATAGTCATTAAACAACCTGAAATGGAAATCCCATATAATCCAGTGATACCAGTGATACCACTCCTATTTGTGTATTAGAAGAATACTGATAGAGAACTGATACAAGGTATTTTTGCAGCCCAGTGTTCATAGCAGCATTATTCACAATAGCCAAAACAAGGAATCACCCTAAATGTCCATAAACAAGATTTTTTAAATATGGTATATATAGTCAATAGAATAGGTATTCAGCTCAGAATATTATTCAGCTCTTTTTAAAAGATGTATAGCACCTTTTGAGACAATATGGATAGACCTTGAGGTGATTATATTAAATAAAATAAGTCAGAAATTGAAATCACTACTGGATGTTTTCTCTCATCTGTAGATATAAATAATCAGGGAAGACAAACTGACAAAACAAAACGAAAAGAGCTCCTAGATTCTGTGGAAACTATGGTGGTTGGGGCCAGGGGAAAGACAACTGTATGTAAGATTATTGTGTAGGAGCAAAAGAGCTTTGGGGGAAGTCACATGAAGTGTGCACATGTTGATATGTGACGTTGTACTCTCATATGCATTTGTAAATAATTGGAAAATCACTAAAATTTGATAGAAAAAATAAAACATTGACATGAGAAGGGAAAAAGTCCTTATTAAATTTAAAGTTGAGTAATACCAGCAGTTTTAGTGTACCATCTTGGCATTTCTTCACCTTTAAAGATACACTAGATACCTCAAACAGAAAAACTAACCAAAATTTCTCTTAACTGCTAAGGGGGTACTGAAAGATGTGACCAGCTACCTACAGTCCCAATAGGATCCCACCAAGATTCACACTTCCCTTCTCCATCACCCAGTTCAAAAACATGGAGGAGAAAAAAGGATCTAGCTTTCTAATAGATATAAAATCTTGATTCCAGAAACTTATAAACAAAAATCAAGCACTGTTCATATCACAAAGGTGATATAAACCAATGATGGCAAGAAATGACCTATAGAGGACTGGGGGAGATCCTAAATTATCTAAACTGCTTACTATCATTTCTACCTTTACAAAGTCCTCAGAAGTCAAAGTCACAGAACAGAAAAATTCTAACAAGCAAAAGAAAAAAAAAGTGTTCTACCCCTGTCATGGGACTGAGTCTGCCAGCACAGCCCAGAAGCAACCTCAGGGCAGTGAGTCACGTGTGGGAGTGGGGGTTGGTGTGTGTTTGTTCACAGAGTTTGTGACTTGGGGCCAATTTTTCTATTTGAATTTTGAATTTTATTCCTTGTTCCATGAAGTGGATCTATACCTGAACATCTTTCTTATTGCCATGCATGTTTTGACTGGATCTCAAGATGAGATGCTTTCCTCTGGGGATGTTTTGGGAAGAAGCCCAAAACAGTTAAATTGGATTGAATCCTCCTGATTAGTAAGTGACAGATATAGGATAGAATAAGAATTTTCTTTTTTGCTCTCTTGAATTTGACAGAAATAAACTGCTGGACATCAATGCAGATAAAATTCTATTTGAGTGAATGGCACTTGGAATAGCCAATCGAAAACGCTTCTATTTATATCAGAAAGCAAAACAAGGTGTTAGGGTTTTGTAATGACTGTTCTGCTGATTTATGCCCCCATTTTCCATGAGGGTAAGTAGGTAAAGGAGACAAGACAAGCACTCCATGTCCCACCCTCAGCATACATACATACACCTCCAGGAGGAGTTAATAGATATGAGACACTGGTGAACAAGAATTAATTTTTCTCTAGTTTATATTCCACAGGCTTTTGAGAGATGCAAATAGAAGGTAATGCATTAACTAGAAATTACATAGGACAATCCATTTGAAAGGCCTCATTTTTAGAGAGCAGAAAACTCCAAAATTGCTGAGTGCTGAGACTCCATAGCAAGCACTCTAATTGGAATACTAATGTCCTCATCACCACAATCACATGTAGAAGACAGTAAGTTAGGCTTATTTTCAGAAAACTCAATCACTAGGCTGTCAATAAATAAAAGATAAAAGAATGGCCGAATGTTAATGCATTTACTCTGTTGTCATGTTGTTGTGTTCTTTCTCCAAGAGCTCTCTTGACAAATCTTCATTTCTTCATTGAGCCTGGTCTTCTAAGGTTCCCTGTCTCTGTGAACAGTCCACCATGCATCACTGACACAAGTCAGAAACCTAAGCATTTCAAAACTTAACACTTCCCTTTCCAACATCCACTTAAAAAACCTTCACTAAGTCCTTATAACTCCACCTAAAATTCTCCTGAGTCCATCCACAACTCTCACCTCCACCCTTTACTATCATCTCTCAGCTGATTACCATAATCCAAGCTACCTTCAATCTGCTTTCCTCACTGTAGCAAGAATAGCCTTTTCAAAATACAAACTATTTCATTCTCTTCTTGTTTCCTTCTTTCCCTCTCTTTCCTGAACAGTTCAGATCTAAAGTCACCAGATGAGACAAAGCAAAAAGAAGTCCCAACCTGAGATCTCAGAAGTTGCCTAAAAGGAGATCATCAGGATGCAACACACAGTGACACAGGACTCACAGCAGCTCCTGTCATGACTGACCCACCCAGATTGGAGCTTAGGTATCATGAAGTTCCACTGTAATGGAACAATGCTGACAAGGTTCTAATGGTCGAGGTCACAGAACCCAGCAACAAACCAAATTCTCTCCACATGGGGGTCTCCTCTCCTTCTCGATCTGAGAGTATACACAGTACCCAGCTATTTACTTCCTGGACATCCTACTGAGCTTTTTTCAGACAGTTCTGCCATCATTTTAATTTGTCAGAGAGTTGACAAAGCCTAAAGCAGACTGCACTGCCTAGCCCTGCCTAACCCCAAGCACAGATATTAGAAGATTACTAAGTCAACATTGACAGTCCATAGTTTTCATTCTCAAAACTTTAGTATTAGGTGAGGGCTAATGGATGGGGTTATAATCTACCCTCTTTTACATTTTCAAATATCAAGGGATACCTGGAGGGATGTGCATGAAACTGATGAGAATGGCTGCCTCAAAGAGTAGAGTGACTGGCCTAGGGATCAGGAATATTTGACAAACTGTGTAGTCAGCATTTGCACTGAAGCAACAGAAAAAGCTCTGATTTAAGTAGGAGTGTGTCATAAAATTATTGGATGGGTTAGCATCAGCCTTATCAGGTGATTCTTTTCAGATTTGTGAGGCTGTAAAACCAGGGATGATGTTCCAAATTAATTTTACCTTCTGCTGGGAGAAACAAGCTTTGCCTCAGAAGGAAACCAGAGTCCCTCAATGAAGTATGAGGGTTCAGAATCTAACTAGCCAAAGAGATTTACACCCATACACTTGTAAGTATATATCCAGAGGAACTGAAAGGCAGTAACTCAGAAACTCAAACAGATAGTTGCACCAGTGCTCACTGCAACATTACTCACAGGAGCCAAAAGGTGAAGTCAACTCAAAAATCCATCAATGTTAACATGGATGGACCTAGAAGGAATCATGCTAGCAGAAATAAGCCAGAAAGAAAAAGAGAAATACTGGGTGATCTCACCTATATGCAGGACATAGGGAAAGCAAACAACCAAAAGGACAAGTAAAACTTAAAATTAACAAACTGTCAGCAAAACGAAGAATAGAGGAAGGGGAGGGATAGTGAGTTGGGGGAGGAATGGGCACAAGAGATTAAGATGATGGTTCATGGATGACAAGGTGGTAGGAGAACCTCAGGATATACAACATGTAATATATGTGTGTAATCAATTTTAAAAATATATTTTTTAAAAATCCATCAATGTAACAACAGAAAAATACAATGTAGTATATATATAAAACAATAGTCAGCCTTTAAAAGAGTGAACTTCTCATACACTAAAACATGGATAAGACTTGAAAGCATACTAAATTAAATAGGCTATTTACAAAAGTTCAAATACTGTATGATTCCATTCTCTGAGTAATCAAATTACTTAGAGACATAACATAGAATAGCATTTACCAATGGTTGATGAGAGAGGGCAGTGGGAGAAAAGCTATTCCTTAATGCACACAGTTGGTTTTTTTTTTTTTTTTGAGATGATGAAAAAGTAATGGGTATAAATAGTAATGATAACCACATAACCTTGAGAACATACTAAAACCACTGTTCTGTACACGTATGCATAGTCAAAGAGGTAACTATTGTTGTATTCTTTAGCACAATAATAAAAATATATATAAACATTCAGACAAGCTTTCCACTGTGTAATCTTCTGTATATTTTTATCATAGGCATATGCTGCCTATTTAAAGTGGATTTTTAAATCAGGAGATTCAATTTATACATTTGCAGGATGTGCTTTCAGCTATGCAAAAGAGGTCTTTCTGTATCTTAGAAAAGGCAAGGTATTGAGAAAAACTGCAAAGGCCAAAACCTGCATTTTTGTGTAAAAGTAACCATTAGTGTAAATAAATTCATGCACTACAACTGTTCCTCCCCAGGAGCAAAGTACAGACTTTCTCCCTTTTCTCCCTATTATAGCCCAGTCATAGCTTCCTGTCACACATGTTCAGAATTTCATAATTTTGGAAATACCTCATACAAAAAGAGTTCTTGGCATGAGATATATCACTTCCCCAAATTGTAATGCAAATTTTATTTTCAATGTCTGGTATATTAGAGAATATAAGCAATAACTACAGAACTGTTAAAAAAATATTTTTGTCCTAAAAAAAGATTTTAACTTTTTTCCCCATAAAATAGACAATAGTGAAGGATGTGGAAGCTGTGATTAGCATGGAGGGTGCAGACAAACACAAAGGAGTTCCAACAACATTCAGATGAACCCACAAAGAGATCAGGTTGTCAACCTATATTTCTTGGCTAACACTTTGCACCAGGACATCATAGCATTCATTAGAAATATTAGAAATAAGCAAGTCAAGTAATTTCTCAATAAACCATTAGGATAACCCGGTAGGTGCCCAGCACTGTAGACTTTTTATTCTGCTGAATCTATGACATCAGAAGTAAAAGGGAAAATTTCCAGTTCTGCAATGTTCAGTGTTGAACTCCTTTACAATAAGGAGTATGTTTAGCCATTTTCCCATGCTTGACATATGGTAGCTTTGGTACCATGTTACCTTAAAAAAGGTACATAAAGCGTTCCTGAAGTGATGGATAAAGAAATGAAATGATCTGGAGCACTTGCCTCATAAGTCGGCAGGCAATCATCAATGACCTTCCCCTCTATACTCAACTGACAACAAGCTGATCATCACATAAGTCAGCCTGTGGAGCTGGATGGGAAGTATGTGGAGCTCAATGGGAAGTATGCGCATTTACACTTAACTTTGGGGCCCAAGGTAAAAGGAGATGCTCTTCCCCTGCTTAGCATCCGCTAGGGGAGACCAAGTATCCTCCTGAATTACAGAGCAGGATAGGGATTGTAAACAAGGGTGAGCAGAGGGCAGCATGAAACAACAGAGGGAGTAGCAGATGCAGCGCTGCAGAACATTCTGCTTTTTCAAGTAGGGACAGCCAGTCTGTGGCACAGTGGAAACAGCTTGAAGAGAGAGTCTCAGGAGAGGTCTGTAGAGCATATCTGGGGAGGGAGGAGAAGGAGGACATTACAGGAAAGGGGAGCAGGAAGGAAGGACCAGGAGGAAAAGATGGAGAAAGAAAATAATCCCTGTTAGAGTGAGGGATGGAGAGGGACAACTCGGGACAAATTTTCTTCACTTCTGATTTCTCCTTGGGAGGATTCTAAAACGAGAGGGCCTGGCTGACTGGCTAGCTGGCTGACCAGCTTGTTAAAGCAGGAAATATCCAGGTGAGAGAAGGCTGAGGACTGCGGCTTCCCAGGACCCCAGAGGAGTACCAGGTAGGGTGACAGAGGAGCCCAGCACCCCTCCTGCCATGGGCCCTGGCAGCATCCTGGGGTTGTTCTGATTGACCTGCTCCAGCTGACAGAGGTGAAGACCTGTAACTTGGGCCTGGGCTCAGACAAAGACAGCAGGGTGGTGTGGAAAGGAGTTGGCGCTTGTTTCTGAACTCCAGCGGCCGCTCTTGTCAGCAGTTCTGCTCATTGAGGTGTCAGTACCCGGAGGCAACCATTGTCCACGAATATTCCCCACAAGAATGTACCACTGTCCCCTGCTTTTTGGACATGCACGTTAGGTCATGTTGCCTTTACGGTTTTGGTGCCCTCAAAGAGATTCCAGGTGATTCACTTTTAGGGCATAGGGGGGAAGCAAATCTGCACCTGGGTGGTGGGCCAGGCTTTCTCCAGGCAGTGGGAGTGTACTCCTACTGCTACTTGGTGAGAATGTGATTTTAGTATAATTTGGTAGGTTATTTTTAGGTTCTAGAAATACTCAAATTATTCCCATGTAAGCTAATGGTCAGTATTGCTCCACTATCCCATTAGTTTAGGGAATTTTTCATAGGGCTACTAATTCAGCGGTTGGGGATAACCTAACCTGTGTTTTGTTGCTATTGTTGGATTGAAAGCACTGTGTCTCATTTATAAATTAAATTTTATCATATTTAAGTATACATAGAGAGGATTTGGTATACTACTATCTACAATTTCAGGTATTCACTAGTGGCCTTGTAGTGTATCCCCCGCAATACAGAGGAACTCCTGTACCATGCCACATATAGAAATAGACCGTGTTCTGGGGTGAGCTGTGGCACCCCCAAACTCCTGTGTAGAAAACCTAAGTCCCAAACCTCAGAAGGTGAACTATCCATATGGATGGTTCCCAATTCAGTCTGACTTACAGGAAAAGGAAATTTGGACAGACAGAGAAAAGGCTGCATGAGAAATAGAGAGAGAAGCAGCCCCTGAACATCAAAGAGAAAGAGAAAGCCTTGGCAGGGATGGGGGGGACAGGAATACCAAACCTGACCATACCTAGATTTTGGAGCTCCAGTCTGCAGAACTGTGAGAAAATTAACTTCTGTTGTCTAAACCACGCAGTTTGGAATGTTTTGATGTGGCAACCTTAGCAAGCTAATTCTTTTGGAAATAGACCAAGTGTTCAAAGCTTAAGTTGTCCAGGAAGAAGGCCTCCTAATCCAAAACAGCCTTTGGTTCTTCTGACATTCAGCCAGTTCACCTGGGGCTCTGTGCATGATGAATAAGATGTAATTCAATATAACAAACATTGACTGAATTCTGGTCACTGTGACAGCATTGGCAGCACACATCTAATTCTCTGAGGTCAAAGGAATTGACAGAGGAGGAAAAAAAGGGCAGATCAATCAAAAATCTAACACTAGTTAAAAAAAACCTCTTCCTTCTTCCTTCTTCCTCTTCCTTGTGATCTGAGACTCAAATAAATTATTCATTCTCCTCAGTTAGGACTGAGACAGTCTTTACTGTATAGGCTAACAAGCCACAGATAAATATGAGAAGGAAGAAAAACACAGAAATCCACAAACTTGAAATAGCCCTCCATGCAAAGAAGCTAGGTCATTGTTAGGGACCCCCATATCAAAAAGAGATAATAATTCAAGAAGGGGAAAACACCTAAGAAAACACCCCAGCAGAGCAACTTCCTTCACTAAAACAGAGTTGCTGAATGGAAAGCAGGTTAGAAAATATTTAGATCATTTTCTCAAGTATGCCCAGGAAAGTGTGGAAAAAGAAATTTCACACTGAAATTCTTTCTTTGTATAAATATATGATGTTCCCATGATGAAATGGGGACAAGGAGTTCTGGAAAATTGCAACAAGGAAAGATTTGGAATTTGCTTTTATTTTTAATTAAATATCCTGTCAGAGAAGAGAGGTTAAGCACTCTAACTTAAGATTTTAAAAGTCAAAGCCCCACACTTCCCCCATGAAATGCTTCCAGCACACCTGCTAGGACCTAAGCTCTACCAGGATCTCTGGAAGATGACCTCTTATTGGGAGAGCCCAGAGCTCTTGCTACTCAAGTGGCAAACATATGGTCCTGACAGGAGAGAATTGCATAAAGATTTTTTTCCTAAATATTCCTTTTGAAATTCTCTGTATTTACATCATTCCCTAAGAGAGAGAGCCAATTGCTTCTCCTTCTGGGATCCTGTTTCCTTTCTCAAGAAAAGCTGCCACTCACTTCCAGGAACTGGCCTTGAACCCCACAGAATTTACCCTTGCCCCATAGCCAAGCCAGAGTACTCACCAAATTCTCAGAGTACTCACCAACCTCAGCTGCAGTTGCCAACCATGCCAGCCATCATCATCTCATAGGTCAAGTTCAGGATGCTTGAAAATGGATTTGACAGTAGCACATGGGAGTTGGGATGCTCTGTGGACAAGTCTCTTAGAGAATAAGAAACAGGGTCTGGGATTTGTGTAAATGTGAAGCTGGTGTTTGGACCAGAAAAAAAGCCCAATTGTTGACAGAATATGTAACAGAAACCATGTGTTGAGAAAGGAAGAACACTGGACTGGAGACTCTGGGGTCCAGCTGCTTCTTTGGTTGTGACCTAACTTGTCTAGACCCATAATTTTATTGCCACTTAAAGAAAATAAGCATCATATCAATCTCTAAGGTAATTTAGAGCTCCAAGAGTGTTAGGGTTTCTCCTCATTCCATTCATCCTGGTTAATACTCATCAAAAATGATCTTGAGCTCACATAAGATCATGACTTTCAAAAATGTTATTCTTATTATGGATTGAAAATACTACTTTCTGGATTTACAGTGGGTATTTTTTACTTCCTTTCCTGTACTGGCAGAGTCTCCCACCTTAAGAGCTTAGTGATGCTTTGAACTGAATGAATTCTTTTCCCCAAAAATTCATATATTCAAATCCTAACCTCTAGTATTTGGAATATCACCTTATTTGGGAATAGGTTTGTTGCAATGTAATTACTTAAGATGAGGTCATTGTGGGATAGATCAGGCTCTCATCCATTATGACTAGGGTGCTTATAAAAAGGGACAGAAACACACACACAGGGAGGACACTACATGAAGATTGGCAGGATGCTACCACAGTGTAAGGAACTAGCACTATGTGGGAAGGGGGCTGAAGCATCCTTCCTGAGTACCTGCAGAGGAAGCAAAACTCTCCCTCCCAACACCTTGATCTCAGACTTCTGGCCTCTAGAACAATGAGTCAGTACATTGCAATTGTTCAAGTTACCCAGTGTGTGGCACTTGTTATGACAACCCTGCAAACTCAACAAGGGATAAAACCCTTTGCTCACTATAAAGTCAAGAACATCAACTCTCAGCCTTCCCAGCATTGCCTGGGGTTGAGATAGGACATACAGCCTGGGTTCCGCTAATTAAACATGCCTGCACAGCTAACAATGCAGAGGCGTGGACTAAGCAGGTCCAGTCCCACACATGTGGTGGCAGCTCTGAGAGGCAGTTACAGCGGATGCTACAGAGGAAGTCTCAGTGGCAACAGTGAGGTATGGCCTGACCGGAAGGAAATAATGCCTACTGGAGGTCAGGGCTTCCAGAGGGCTGCCTGGATGTGGCTGGTGAAGTTTCCAGGAATGAAGTAGTCCTCTGTGGGTGGCTCCAGTGGTAGCAGCAAACCAGCACAGCTCGCTGGCCAGTATTCTGGACACTGTGACACGGATATAAGTTGAGTTTTCATGACAACAGTGCAGGTGTAAGCAGAAGTTTCTCCCTGATTCTCTTCAGATTTATAATGCAGATGCTACCCCTTTTCCTTTGGGTGATGTACTATTCCACTTGGAAGTCAAGGCTGATGCCACATAAGTGTATTCCTGCTGAAAGAGATTTGAGGACATCCTCCTTCTTCACTTGCAGGACCCAAGGGCCCTACACATTGTGAAAGTTACCCTCAAAGTTGCAACAGGAACACTACCACACCTGTGCATTCCCTCTCTGTAAAGTGGAGAAGTCAGTGTAGGTTTCTGTTGCTTGAGTTCCTGACACATTGTATGTTTCAATACTAAATAAGCCCTGAACTGATTGTGGTATGCTATAAATCACACAACTTTCTAAAATAATTTTACTTAAAAGGTATATATGTGACTATGAAAATAAGTTACTGACATTTAGTGACCAGAACCATGCACCCTGGTCAAACTCATAGATGCCTTGATTTTCACAGATGGAGCAACCTGTGTTTGGAGACTTGCCTGGGGTATGAACTTTGTAGATGGCAAGTACAGGATTTGAAACCAAGCATTCTGACTCTAATACATGTAAAAGGAATACCTTGCACCAACACTAAAAAGAAGTTTTAATGATACTAATAAAATTGAGATTGAGATAAATAAAATTGGGATTGAGAGCTAGTTATGAAACAATATGGTAAGTTTACCTTAATGTCCATTTTCCTGGAAAAAGTTCTATACACCTTTTATTAAAGAAAAAGAACTGAACCAAGAACCCTGTCTTTCCATAATGGCCAAAGGAAATCAGTGTAAATAGCTAAATAATTTAAGGCACAAATTATTTGGACAATAGCAAAGCAAAGGTCTTGATATATTGGAGAAGTTGTGTTGTGCCAGTTTAATTTATAAAACCAAATTCATTTTTAAAGTGTTAGCCATTAAAAATTCTGAGACACTTTGTAAAGTTTCTGTTTGGCAAATGAGAGCAGTTGGAAAAATAAATATGTACAGTGAAAAGAGCTAAAATATCTTGTTCAAAAAAGAAATTATGATGACTGTAAAATCTAAAGCATCAGAACAAATGTCCAATCTTAACTTTATCAAAGATGTCACCATCAAAATTAAATTGTCATTTTGAAATAAACTGTCAGGAAGAAGTCCCTGGAGTAGGCAGAAGTACGCATTTTCTGTTGTTGCTTCTAACGTGAGAGATCAGGTAGGTCATCTGAGTTCTGCCTTCTGAGACTTCAGTAATAATCCTCTCTTGCAGGATTTACTGCTAAACCTAGAAACTTCTCTATATGTTGACCCATAATGATGCAAGTCCCAACTTGAGCTTGAAGTGATGGGAGCTCTTTCCCATCCTGGATGGGATATTCTCATTTCTCCACCTCGGCTTTCTCACAAAAGGTGGCACCCCTGCCTTCCCCTCCCAGACCTTTGGTTCTTTGATGGCTATCATCGGAGGCTGGAGTTGCTCCTGAAGCTCCTGCAAATTCCCACAGACTGTCCAGCCTAGCTAGGCACCACTTAGCTCCTAATTACTTTCCTCTATCTTCTCCCCAACTTCTGAGATGGAAAGTGTCATGAGGAAGCTGAGGATTCTGAGACTCACTGAGGAAAGGAGTTGGAGTTCAAGATGCAAATGATGCTAAGGAAACAGTTTGAATCTCTTAAAGCTAAATTAGCTCATATTCTTAACCTATATAAGGTAACAGAAAATATACATTGGTCTCTGCCCTTCTGTTATAGGCATAGAGCTTCTAAAATCCTTATAAATTCCGAAGAGATAAGAACACTAGGATTTTGTTCTATTGAGGTGACTCGGGTGAGCTCCTGGATGAGAGCCAGTCACCAGAAAGATGGAATGATGACTAGGACCTTGGCATTTTCAGCCCCATCCTCCAGAGAGGAGAAAGGGACTGGAAATGGAATTAATAATTGATGATGACAATGTGATGAACCTCCATAAAATCAATGCCAATACTGGTATAGTGCTTGGCATCTGAAGTGTATTTGTTGGGGGTAGGGTGGCAGTATGTCGTACTGAGTCCTTAAAATGTGGGTTCCATAGCCATCTCCAGGAAAGGTAGTATCAGAATTGAGTTAAATTGTAGGACACCCAGCTGGTGTTGCAGAGACTTGCTTGGTGTGAGGAAAATCCTCCACACATTGGTGATCAGAAGGCACATGTGCTGTATGAGCAGGAAAGGAACACACAGTAGGGAAGTACCAGGTTTTCCCTACACATAGGAAGGGGAAAATAAACAAACCACATTTCTCTATTTATACTTGATGACCCAGCAATTCTACTGTCAAATCTATATCCAGGAAAAATGTGTGCATATATCTCCTCCAAAGGACATGTGCTGACACAGGCAAAAACTAGACATAATCCAAATGCTTATCAATAGTACAATGGATAAACTATGGCAGTCATATTCCATTACACAACGACAAAGAGAACAAGCAGCTACTTTTACATTCAACAATGTGGACTGATATAACATTGAGTGAAAAAGTCTGTGCATATTGTATGATTACATTTATGTGAAGCTCAAGAACAAGAAACACATCTGTGGTAAAATAAGTGAGCATAGGGATACTCTCATTAAAGAGAGATACAGCAAACCCAAAAGGAAGTCACTTGACTACACCCCTGTGCCAAACAAAGAGCTAACATCTAACTTAGTTGCATTTCCTCCCTTCCCAGCAACATAGTCTTAACCATCTCTGGTCAAGAGCAACATAGTGTTAACCATCTTTGGTCAAGAGCAGCAGGTAATCTGCTAGGTAGGTCCCTCTTCCCTCAAGGGAGGATGGCCTTGCCTGAAGCAATTTTCTAAACCATCTCCTCCTCAGAACTCTTTCTTACTTTAATAACCTTCTGTTTTGTATGATTCCTTGGTGCTCCCTTCTACTGACTAGATGGGATGCTGCCCAAATGGTTGAATAATATCAGGTCTTCAAATTTACAGGGGTGAGTTTTGCTTTCAAACACCCCTGGGAAAAGTGAGTATTGACTAGAAAGAGAGATTAGGGAAACCTCTGGAAAGTTGTAAATGTCCAATAGATATGCCCTAATAGTGATATGCAGAAGTGAAAATTTGAGTTAATCTGTGTGTTTCTGCATTCATATGACATTATTTCCAAAAAAATAAGGTATAGGCTTTTGAAATTCTGGATTTTAGTCTTAAAACAGTGAGAAGGGAGATTTCAGGGGTCAGGTCAAAGGCCTCAGTCATCAGATAGCTCAGGATTCAGAGGCTATAATTCAAATACCTGCAGGTGAATAACAAGCGTTACCATTCGCTAATTACTTTCTAGGTTCCAGACTCTAGACAACGCTGTTTACAAACATGACCTCATTTAATATTTAAGACAGCCTTATAAAGTAGGTACAGTCATTATCCCATGTTACAGAATGAGATGTGTTGCTCAAGGTCACTCGTGGAATGAGCAGACACATCAGGAATGCTAAAGTAGATGAGTCCAGGGTGGAGGGATAGAATTGTATTAAGAAAGCAAAAATTGAGTTTCCCAGATTCCTCTGCTCTGGGCCTCTATATTTCTTGTAAAAGGTTAATCAATGCTTCCACAACAGAAATAAGCAGTTAACAGTCAACATATTAAAGTGAGGAATGCTTTAAAGGCACAATTTGAATAGAATGCCCCAGAGCCAAGAAAATGTGGCAAGGTGTCAGGAAAATGTAGAAACATGTCAAAGCCTCCTAAGAAGAATAGAGCAGCAAACTTTTTTCTTAGGACATCTAAGTTTGTTGAGTGATGAGTAGTAAAAATGAACATTTATCAGTTATGAACTAAAAGTAAGAAAGCTCTGAAGACATCAAAGAGCTTGTCGCATTTATGCGGGTTAGCAAGGGGAAGATGGTCTAGTCATAGAAGATCGATGTGATGTTTCTCTTTCTTTTTCTCTTTTATCATAGAGCAAAAAGCACTTATTCTAGGGAATCCTGGATTACCTCAAATACACGTTTGTAGGACTGATTAATCACCCTGAGTATCAGCATGAAATTCTCAGAAAACAAAAGCAACAGATAGTGACTTTGAACACAGCATGTCAGGATTTTGAGTCTATCAGTTTGAGATGTCAAAGTTTAGGATTTCCAGTACAGTCAACACCCAACTAGTCTCTCACATCAGAATCTGTGATAACTCCCACTCTCTGCAGCTGAATAAAGACCAGGGAAATTGCGCCACCTAAAGTACTTGCTGTTAAATTAAAGCATGTGTGTCTATATTTAATGGTTTAGCATAGCATCTTGTTGATGAAAATTTATAAACAATTCACATACAATTAATGTTTTAAGCTGAAATTATTCCTTGGGTAAAAGGTAATTTATTTGCAACCTAATATTTTAGCCCACTTTTTATGATATGAAAGGACACATGATTCTTTAAATCAAATCATTTTAAATGGGAAAAGCAGGGATTTTTTCTTTAGCATCATGAAAAACAGTGTGCTCACAAGAGAATCATAGAAATCTGCCCAGCATAGGAAACTCAATTATTACAGTGCTGTAAGTGATCACCTAGCTTCTCACTTCTAATATGCTGAGATTCCTAACTTAAATTATCCTTGCCATTGTCTTATTTCTATTTCTACCTATTATTACATACTGTGTTTCTGAAGAAAAAGAATAGGTCTGCTGTTCTCAGTAAAGTGCCCTCTCAAAGAAATGACAATGTTCATCACACCTGTCCTCCCTTTTCTATATCTAGCTAAACTTTTCCAAAATTCTCAATAAGATAGTTCTGTCAAGCTCCTAAACATCTTGAACACATTCCTCTAATTTGTCATTACCTCTTTTGAAACTCCACTTTGGAAAGTGAGCTGAATAATACAGCACAATACATGGAGCACAGAAATGGCAGGGGGTGTGACCAATGACTTCCAGGGTGGTTTATGTTCTTTAAAAACCATGTCACACCACTGGCCTCTGCTCTAAGCGCATTGAAAATGAACTGCTTTCTCTGGGATGTGATATTTCACTTGCCGTATTACACATTATTTCCATTTGTCTTTAAAGTACACTCGTTGAAGCAGTTCTGATATAGGCCAGCACTGACTTTAATTCAGATCAATAGTAAAGGAGTTGATTGCTGATGCTGGTCAGGAAATGGTCCTTTTGTTGGCTAGCAGAAAGGTCACTAGAGTGTTTTTATAGAAGCAAACTAAAGAAAATGTCTTTCGAATTGGACATTTTCTCTGAGGTAGAGTGAGAAGAAATGATGTGGACAGCAATTTCCAACACAGGAGGGAAAATAATGAGCCATGAAAAGAGGTAAAGTCATATAAAATTACATTTTTATGTTAATTAGGTGACACCATAGCAAAGACTGTATAAAATGAAAGGGAAGGAAAAGCAAAAAACTATTTTTATGCTATTCCTCTGACTTAAAGGAGAGGGACAATCCAGTCACCTGTTCACCCAAGGAATGTGCTTTAAGGAAAGATGCAGCTAGAGAAATTGGCTTTGTAATCAACCTTTGGAAAATGGCTGATGAAACCCTGCAAAATATTTATGAGAGGAATGTTCCTGGGAATAATCACCAATTTTTTTAAAGTTCAAAACATTCTCATTCCTTTTCTCTATTCCTTTTTTAATGAATCTCAGCTACAGTTAGTGAAACTATAGGTAGAGGACAAAAACTACTTCTCCAAGAAGGGTAACTGACAGAACACAAGTATATCACGTGAAATTAGCCACGACTGTTGCCACCAGTTGTCAGATATTACATATGTTCCAATGATGTTATGCACTGAAAATTTTTGTCCTCCATAAATTCGTATGTTGAAATCCTACTACCCAAAGGGATGGTATTTTGAGACAGCACCCTTCATGGGGGTTAATAAAGTCATAAGTGTGAAGTCTTGATAAATCAGTCCTGGTAAACAAAACCCCAGAGACTACCCTACCATGTTAGAACTCAGAAAGACCAAGAATTCAGAAGAGGCCCTCAGTGGACACCAAAACTGTCAATATCTTCATCCCAGTCTCCTGAATGGTCAGAAATAAATATTTGCTGTATAAGTAAAGTCTGTCATATTCTAAAACACAGTAACTTTGTATGCTATGGACATGTTCCAAAAGAGAACCATGAAGCATGTGTTGTCACTGCAGCCACACCCCTCAAAAATTATAGTTTGCTTCTATAAAAGCACTCTAGTGACCGTTCTGCTAGCCAACAAAATAAACCATTTCTGAATAGAAGTAGCTTCTGGTCAGAATAACTACATGTGAATTTTCTCAAGTTGTAATCTGGGTAAATATATTTGTTCTTTTCCCGTAAGTATCCAAAATCACTTTTTAGCACTCCTGAAAACATGTGAAATTTAAGAACAATTATACTGAAGTGATTACAAGGAATGTAATTACAGAGCACACTAACATTAGGTGGTATATGTTCTAGTTTCACTCAGAATTGAGTCATCATGTCAGTCACCATCCTTCTCTCATCACTTTTCCTCCCAAATTTCATTTTATCACTTTCCACTATCCCTCAGCCACCTCTACATTCCTCTGAGACTAATCTTGTGTCATATGTGTGTATCATAGCCTAATGCAGGAACCCTTCTGTTTCCTTCTGCACCCTAGAGTGTTAAGGATATGCCTCATTACTGCTGAAGCTCTGAATTTCAACCGCAGCTGCACATGAGAATCACTTGGAATGATTTTTTTTTTTTAATGCAAATGCCAAGGCTTCAACCTCACAGATTTTAATTTAGTGGAGGGCACTAACATCAGAATTTTTAAGAGTTTTTCAGGTGATTCTAAGGTGTAGCCAAGGTAGTAATTATCATTCTAAGGTCCTGACACACCTGCCAGTTGTGATACCGAGAGTAACAGGCTGTCATCACTTTAAGTTTATCAAGGGGCAGAGGGGAGGGATTCTCAAAAAGTGAGCTTCAGAATACCTTAGAAATAAATAGGATCAAGAATCACATGTCTGGATTCCAATGATATTCTTCAAATAAACAGAACAATTATAAAATTTGTATGGAACCATGAAAGACCCTGGATAGCCAGATCATAAAAGGGGGAAAAATGGTATCATTCCTAACATCAAACCACACTACTGTGATGGTAATCAAAAGAATATGGTATTGAGGCCGGGCATGGTGGCTCGTGCCTGTAAGCTTCAGCCTATGAAGCGGCCGGGGCTAGGGTTTCGTGGTTCGAGTCCCACCTGGGGCCCATAGTGAGACCTAGTTCCAAAAAAATAGCTGGGCGTGGTGGTGCACGCCTGTAATCCCAGCTACGTGGGAAGCTGAGGTTGGGGATTGCTTGAGTCTGTGGTACCCGGACAACGAGAGCCTGTGGTTCCATGGGCAAAAATAGCGAGACCTAGTCTCAAAAAAAAAAAAAAAAAAAAAAAAA
>PVHY01026151.1:0-17615 GCA_004024945.1 Uropsilus gracilis
TGCCTGCCCACCTGCCCGCCTGCCTGCCTGCCCCCTTGCTACATTCCAGATCACTGTGATAGTTATTTTTTACTTCACAATTACCACCCTGTAAACTTTTGAACTAATCTGTTTGTAGTCTTTTTATGCTAACATGTTCCTTGATATGAGTAATATTTCCTTTTCTTTCTTTTCTTCATTCTTATAATTCTGCTCATTTATTTGACATTTATTGCCATTTATAGCACCATGTGTGCAGCAAGGTACCACTTGATCAAGATACAATGGTGAGCATCATTAGATATGACTCCCACTCTTATGTAGTTATAATTCATTTTGCTAGTTACAATGTTAAAATAAAATTCACTATCTTGTACTTTATTAAATTAGGATAACATTTATTTGCAACATATATACATATATCATATATATATATATGATTCAGAAATTTAGGCTTTAACTTGTTAAGGTGTATGCTACTACACCATACCCTCCATCCTGTTTGTTATTATTTTCATGATCTCACTAAATTTTATATTCCTTAATACTAAAACCTAACATTTTTAGTGTCTAGTACTGTCTTGAACTGTGATAGGCATACAGAAAATATTTGTTGAATTGAACATTCCTGTTATACCAAAATCTAAAATGTCATTTTTCCAAATTAACATGTCATGAATTTTTTTCTTTTTGAAATCTATGCCTATTATGCACCACTGATCTTTATATCACAAGGGTAAGAAAACACATCCCATTGGAATGGTTGGGAGGACATGGGAGATGTTGGAGGAAAAATTGATATAACTCAGATAAATAAGGAAATTTATCCCCAAATATTTTAGCACCTTTTTTAATGTGCTCTGCTAGCATTCATACTACATCAAGTCTTTACTCATCCATTGTTCATTCTCAAATCATGTTATCTCTGAGGTAATTGAGTTGAAGACAACTCTGGGTGTGCATATGCATGTGTGCTCAAGTGAAGGAAAGAAAGGTGAGAAAGGAAGAAGGGGTGGGAAAAAAAGGGAAGGGTTGGAAAAGAAAAACAAAGCAAAGGAGAGGAGAGAGAAGCTGGGCATATTCTTAAGTTGTAGTACAGATGATCTTCACATAAACTCAACGTTAATTAGCACCCATAACACACTTGATATGCTGAGAGTGCTCCATGCACTTGATACAGTTGATGAAATTGGGTCAATATTATAATCAATTTGACATTTATACCTTACTTCCATTGTCCTCAAATCTCAATATAAAACATCCATCTGCATTTTTAGGTTCCAAATTACTGTCTTCTACATTATCTCACACAGGGGTGCTTGAGATGATACTTTGTCAATTGAATATTCAAAACTAGAAGACAATGGTAAGGTAGTCACTGAAAAATATTTTACTTGGTAGCATTAGATGCAAAAAGAAGGAAGAAAGAGAAAATTTTTTTCTTTTTCTATCAGTGACTTAAAAAAAATACTTCGACCTACTTGTTGACCTGAAAATTATCTAAATATACTGCTTTAAATGACTTAAGAAGCTAGTCTCCAAAAATGCTACTCCTCAGTATGTATCTGAGGATTGTGAAAATACTAATTCAAAGGGATATTTACACAACTGTGCTCAGTACAGCACTATTTGCCACAGTTGGTTTACAGAAACAACCTACATGTCCAATGACTGATGAGTGAACTAAGATGTGGTACAGATACACAATGGAATACTACTCAGCTACAAAAAATGATGATGTCTTGCCATTTTTGATAGCATGGATGGAATGAGATTATGCTAAAAAAATTAAGTCAAATTAAGGCAAATACCAAGGATTCCACAAATATGTAGCATATAAAGAAACAAGAAGGAACAGACAAAACTGAAACCAAACCAATGGCCAGAAATTTCACTAGAAATTCACCTCAGTAGAACTGAGGTTATTAAAGGGGAAAGATGAGGGGTGAGGAGCAAAAGGAAGAGGGCAAGCAAAAGAAGACAAAGGAATAGATAAAACTAACCCAAAATGATCCCTAGAAATTTTGCTAGAAATTCACCTCAGTAGAACTGAGGTTATTAAAGGGGAAGTATTTGGGGTGGTGAGGAGCAAAAGGAAGAGGGAACCTAATGACCTGCAATGGAGGATTATCGGTGCTTTGGTTGTGGTCATGAAGTGATAGCATGCACTGGAAGATTTTCAACCTCGATTTCTAAATCATATAGAATCAATATAACCTAAATTTAAAAAATAATGCAATTGGAAAAAGAAAGTAATAACCTGGGTGAATTCTTAGTATTCACCCTCTCTATTCCCTCTCCATTCTTTGTCCCCTGCTCTTTCTGTCCTTGTCTTTCTTCCTCTGCTGTGTGCACACACACACACACCCATACACGTGTGCACACTTTCATAATCCATAAAAATATGTCCACGGAAGAAGATAGTGCAGCTCCGGCATTTCCTCTATCACATTTTTGCTATCTGTATAATGAGAACAGATAAACTTTATTGAATTTAAAATATGCTTTTTGACCATTTCACTTCATTCCTTTATCACTCTCACTTTTCTGTTGTGCTGTGAAGAGAAAAACATTATAGATGTCACTATTTACAAGATTATCTTTGTTGAACTGTTTTTGGGGAAATTAAAAATTGGAAGAATTTAATAGTATAGTCTCTCTTGATCTTATGGTTCTAGCAAACAAATGTTAAATTTTAAAATGTTCTTCAAGGGTCATTATGGAGGAATCACAAGACCAAATATTTTATGGTATTTTGTTAAAAGTTATATCTTCTTGAATTTATGATATTTTGCATATTTTCCTCCAGGCATTAGTCATTGTGTCTAAGATTTTAGCTATTCTAATATTTAGTTCTGTGTTCAGTAAATGAATAACACAATTTAGGCACCCACAAAGAAAAAAAACATTGTATTTTGCACGAATTATGTTGTATAGTAAATATATGAGTGACTTGGCCTGAATAATAGAAATAGTGAATTCATTATTCCATGTATTCATGCATTTTTCTTTAAAGAGACTAAAATTAAAATAAAATACCAAAAACTCAGTTCTCTTTCGATTCCATATTCATTGCAACTTTAATAAAATCACTTGTCCATCTTGTCAATATTTTAAATGTCATTTTATATTTTATATGAAAAGAGCACATCACGCTGATTTTTGAAAATATAAGGGATGGATGAAATAAGTACTTGTCCTCTGGAAGTTCTATAACTCCCCATGTGTATTTTTTATGGTATGCAAAAACAGCTCATTTTTTCCATGAATATGCTATTTAAATGCAAGCAGATCTGACATTTGAGATTGCAATCAATTCTGAGAGAAAGAAGCACATGTTATCTTCTTTGGTCCTTGAGAAACTAATTTCATTCAAGGTCCCTTTCCCCCCAGAATTTGGCACTAGAGTTTTAAATGAATGCTATCAAAGTAACTATTAAATAGGATTGTATCCAGTTGACCAAGGTTCATTCTAGGAACCATTTTAGAGATCTTCTACATTGAAAATGCAATTCTTCAATTATGCTGCTCAGATAAAATGAAATTACCTTGAATGCATGGTCTAGTGGGCTTCCTCCTGATAATACAATGCTAAATGATCAAATCCATCCTTACAACAAAGTAGATATGACCAAAAAATTTAATGCATCATAAAAAAGGGAAAAGCTAAATGCAAAACAAAAGACTTAGTAACTAGTAAAATGTGATGTCTCAAACAGTTTGTCACCTGAAAAGAACCACACAAACTCTTTCATGCTGATGAATGTAATTATGTGTTGACTTTGTCAATGATTTTTTCCCCTACCTTTTGCCTGGTCTTCATCAATAAATTACTTGAAAGATTTACTTGGGCTAATCTTTTGCTACTTTGAGGGTTTTCAGGTTTCTGAACAGCTATTCTTTTTATGCCTACTAAGTTTTAATGAATTTTGAGTACCTCATTGGTAGGTAGGCTCTGAATGAATTAATGTTCTTTTTCTAATTTGATTTTCATGGAGAAATTAATTTTAGCAATCTAATGTAAACATACTGAATCATTATTTAAAAACAAACAAGTAGAAAGTAGCACATACCCTTTACAGAAAATTAAAAGAATTTAAAACTCTGAAAAATTAACAAAAACATTCAAATTTATAACAGAGTATACTCTACCAAAATTGTTGTATAACTAACATTTCTATATATACATGTGTAGAAATAACAAATAATTTTAATTATTTCATTCATAACCTTATTTACTAAAAACAAAATGTTTTATATTTTCCTTGCCTTTATATATTAAAACATGCTTTTTAATACTTTCAATATTCCACCCTTTTGATGTATCATAGTTTATTTAGATATTTAAGTAGATTCCAAATAAATGATATTCAAACAGTGTTTCAGTGAACACCCTTTTAAATATGTCATTCCATGATTCACTATTTCTTTGGAATATTTTCTAATCTGTGGATTTACTAGGTCATAGGGTGTTAAGCTATTAAAGACTGTTCAAACACATTGTCAAATTTCCCTCAAGATGATTTGTGCTGATTTACACTCCATTATCAGTGTATATGAGTGCCAATTTCACAATATCCTTGCCAGATCTAGCTATATTTTAAAAACTGTTTTCTAGCTTCATAACAGAAAAAAAATGTATATTATCTCACTATTTAATTTGAATTTTGATAACTTGGAGGTTAAATATTTTTTATAGATTTATTGACAATATTAATAAATTTTCTGTCTATACCCCTTGTCTTATACCACATATGTCTCATGTTTTCTAACTGTTGCACATGTGGTATTAGGATGTTGAGGATATTCCCAATTTTCTCTTATTTTATTTACTGATTTTTTTCAAGTTATATGTAGTCAACTCTGCAATTGTTTAAATTTTTCTTCTACAATATTATCTTTAGAAGTTATACTTAAAAAATCCTTCCACAACCCCACAATTATATAATATCTATAAATTATTGTATATATGTATTCATAGATTAGACTAGACTATGTTGATCAGTGTTATCCTTACCAAAGTTATGTATCATAATTATGCTAGCTGTGAAGATGAACTATCTATATTCTTGAAGACTGTTAATATAAATTAAAAAGTGTGAGACTATCCAGTTCTGAAGAATTTAAAACAAATGTTTCATAAAACCATTTGTTCCAGATATATTTCACCAATTTCTTTGAACTTTTCCCTTCAACTTCCTTGATGGCTATTAATTTATTTTATCTTTTCTATACTAGGATTATATAAATGATTTATATTTTGATGCAAAATTGCCCATTTTATAATATTTTTTCAAATGTATAAGCATTGGCATAATTTATTCTTATCTATTTTTAAAATTCTCTGTGTGCTATTATTTGTAATTTTACAGATCTATTACTAACAATTTATATCATCTGTGTCTCTCTCAGAAAGAGAGAGGGTGGGAGGGAGGAAGAGAGAGAGAAGAGAGAATGTCAAAGGATGGCATGTTAGAGGACAGTACACTATATAATCCGACATGAATGAGCCAAATTACTTCACAAGTTAGATTTAGTGATTAATTTTTATTAAGCAAATGGTGTGGACATTGTTTATCCTGATAACTACTGCACTTGGAAGAAAAAAATTCTTGAGTAGTAACTTTATAAACAAAACTTTTGTAAGCTATTACCAATAAGGTTCTTAACTGAAAGTTTAGATAAATTATGAGTTGGATGTATGTATTAATTATATACTCTCATGACCATGGAACAAAGCTTACCATAACCAAAGTGCTCATATGGAAAGAATGTAATTGATAGCATAATTTTAAATGTAACATTATTGTAACTAATGGACATCTTTTTAAAAATACCTGGAAATAACCACTAACTTGAATTGGAAATCATATTTTTAAAAAGATAGGCATAAATTAAGATTTAGTGATGGAAAGAAATAGATATTCCTATTTAAGATAAGATTCCTCTCCTAGTAATCCTAGACTAATACATGAACTATTGGGCTCTTGTCTCTACTATCCAGATTAATGAGAATGCTTCCTAATATAAGAAAAGAAATTTTTCACTGCTTCATTACATTTTAAGGCTGCTTGAAATAAAAAAAAAATCTTCAAAATATAGTTTCCTATATTTGGCAATAACCTACCTGTCACTACCAAGAGACCAGATGGCTTCAATATCTTATGAAAGAGAAAATATGAAGTAGTTTTTCAAGCATCCCTAATCATTATTAAGAATTCCCACATTGTTCTACTACCATTCTAAAAATTAAGTGAAAAGTGAAATGATTACACAATAAATATGTTTACTGGTATGATATTCTTCCAATAAAAAGAATGCAATTTCCCCTTTATTAGTATTATGTGCCATTTGAAGAATTATATATGTATTTATATATCTTACTTTTTATTTATTTAGCACTGAGTTACAATACCATATAAATTTCAGGAATAATGAAACTGCCCATTACCAACATAACACACAATATTAAGAATGCTCAGAATTCAGACTGTGTTTTGAATATGTTTGATATCAAAAACCAAGTTTTCCATAACTTAATTCTAAATGTCACATTGAGACATAGTTCAAAAGTTTGGAACTTTGTTAGATCTAGTGTCTTTTCAACACAGCCTCTAGACTATGGTGTGCACAAGCAGCTTCAGAACCCTTATGCAGAGTAGGTACATCTTAATATCCACTTATTTATCCTATTAAATCATATAAAGCACATATATTTGCCTGTTTAATATTCTCCAGTGTGGTGGCAAATACCTTCCACACAGGGAAAAATATTTCCAGTAATTAGTTGTATTTATCTTTTCATTTGACAACAGCAGATGATAAAATATTGACTATGGAAGCAGATATTCTTCAGTTAAATTGTACAAGATTGCTGGAAGTCTCATAAGTAAGTGAATATATGCCATCTTAAAGCAGTAAATCTATCAACTTTGACCACTGATATTTCCCTTTAGAGCAATGTATACTCATTATGTAAAATATAAGTTAATCTTGATCAGAAACCACTCATTGAGTACACAGAAGTTGTGGGACATTTATATAAGGGAAGTTCTGATAGGTATGTCCAATCAGTTTACAGTGGATCTTGTCCTTGATGAAAATAAGATTAATAAAGTACACCAACGTACAATATATTTTATATATTCAGCGGATGTAAAGATAAACACCATCACTGATACTTTAGTTCCAATGCTTATCCCATAATCCAAAGGAGATATGACTCTGGTTTGATAAGAGTGAGGCACAATGACCATGAAGCCATAGCAACTTTGAAGTAAATCCAGGGGATGCTTTGAGTACTCCAAATCTAGAGTTTTGTTTGCATTAATTCTGAAATGCTATGACCTGTCTCTAAGATTCCAAATCTGCAATAACCTAAGGACCAAATCTTAAAAAGAACCCGTGGATCTTCTGTATTCTAGGCTAAAGATAGGGGATAGAAGCAACTCCATGAGGCAAATATTTGCTGAATATTTGTGATGTGCCAGACACTGTTCTAGTATAGTGAAGAAAACATATAAACAGAACAGATATATTCCTTGCTCTTAGAGAACATGTTCTGATTCTGCACTTATATTCTAAAATGAAAAAGTAAAAACATGAAACATCACAGTAAATTGTTTTATTTGGTTCTTCTTTTGTTTTCTGGCAAGATGGTTTTTTGAGAATACCAATTTTAAAATGGAAAGAGATGCTATTATCTGCAAAATTAAAATAAAAGGAAAGTAGTTTCAAAAATCTGAGACAATTTGGCGAATATGTATGTTTTAAAGGGAAGGGAATAAATAGGAAGAAGCTTATTTCATAAGGAAAAGATGAAATAAAATGGAATGTAATACAAGAAATAAGAAAAATCTGTGTCACTTTTGAAAAGCTTATTAATATTATGGAATTAATCCTAGCATAGTGGAGACTGACATGAAAATTTTCATTTAAATAATTATTAAGGGCCTGCTTTGTTTCTGGCACTATGCTAGATATGTAACAAGAATAAATAAAACATGCTTATTTTCTTGACTCCATCTTGGTATCAGAATGAAGTATATTGAGCATAATGATGTAGGGTACAGGGTTCTAGGAAAGTATCTATTAGAGATTTCAACTAGTCTGAAGGATAAAGGAAGCCTCATAAAAATGTAACATTTTATCTGAAACTTGAAGGATGAATTGGGAGAGGGGAAGAGGCTCAGGAAAGACTGTCAAAGCTGATGAAATAGCATATGTGAAGACCTAAACTAAGAGAAATGGCATGGTCTGTTCCAGGAACAGAAAGAAGATCAAAGAGGCTGAAGGGTAGAAAGCCAGATTGTGCAGAGACTCTAAAAATAAGGTAAAGATTTTGGATGGTATCCACCAAAGGGAATTAGTCATGTGAGTGTTATTGCATTTACATTTTAGAAAGATCATTCTGTCTAGTGTAAAGAATGGACTGAAAAAGAAAATTATGTGGTAGAGGTTCTGACAAGATCCATTTTTAACATCCATATTCACGCCCATCATATCTGAATTTTCCAATATTGAGGGAAAGGAGAGTGGAGATATTTGAACGAAGTTCAGAATTATGGCACTTATATCAAGTGCTGCTTTAGATACCCTTTCTATTGTTATAATTCTTGGAGTTTAAGATTGGAATACACCCAGAGCTACTTTTCCCATATTAGAATTAAGTTTCTTTGCTCTTGGGACCCAACCCTTGATCTTAACATGCATTAATCTTCTTCTGAATTTAAAAATTAAGAAGGTACAATAGCAAGTTACTGTCAAAGTTTATTAATTTGTTCAGTAAATTTATAAATGTATAGTCATCCAACATAAGCACTATTCTATATATTAAAAGATACAGATGTGAATAGGACAACAAGCCCTATCCTTATGAATATCCACAACAAAAGATATAAATGCTATGAAGAAATCTCTAATCTGAAGAAATAAGTGAAAATGGCTTTCAGTACTGGGTAGGGTTGAATAGACATGCCTTTAGATTAAAGAGTCAGGTAAGGCCTCCCTATGGCAACAACATAGAAGTATGATCCAATGAAATAAAACACATTAACCAAAATCAGAAAGCATAGTGTTTTAAACAGGGAGAATGAAAAGTAAAGGCCCTCTAGGAAAGAATGAGTTGATGTGACTGAGGGGTAGAGATGTCAACTTGCCTGAGCCTTAGCAAGCAAAGGGGAAAATATGAGAAGATTAGGTTGGCGAAGCATGCAAGGACCAGTTCATCTAAGGCTTTGTGGGTTACTGTAAGTAATCAGGGTACTTTAAAAAGTATGATGGAGAGCACAACAATGCAAGACCAGTCATGAACAATCTTAAATATGTAATTTATATTCATCTAATAGGAAACATATATCTTCACATGTGCCTCTGGATAACTAAAGGTCTATGAACAACAAAAGAGACTAATTATGGTCATTTGTGAGGTCAGTTTGCGGTAGTGACAAATATGCACTTGGGATGAGTTTATACTAATTCTACATAAACTTTAAAACATCATCAGAAGGCAAGTATAGATATACTCACTGATGAATTTTGAATCAAAATTTAAAAGACTTATCAGGCTCTGCTACAGGGAATCCTTGAATATAATCATTAATAAAGTGAGTAGAAGTATGTGATTACCTATCAAATGGTGTAATTTCAGAATGGTCAGGAATCATCAAGTCATTTCCAGAATTTTGAGCACAGAATTTTGACTGCCCAACTCTCTGCTTGTAGAAAGAGGAGATAGCCTGTATGTTTCTGTGGAAAAGGCAATATTACCAAAAAATAATCCTTATATAAAGTCTTAGTTTGCTTCTGAAGCAAGGAGAAAAAAGAACTCTTTCTTTTTGGAGAAAATTATTTTTGTAACAATGAGTATATGTATTAAATCATTTTCTTTCTTGTATGTAATAATAGAGTAAGCTAGAAAAGAAACAAGCAAAGAAGCAGAAGTTCCTGCAATTGCAATTGTCATAGCTCTATCTTACATTCCTCAGAAAGTTCACTTGTTTTGTCAATCATTTTAATTCTCCCTTTTTTACTAGTCTTGCTCCTTTTTCTTAATAATTATTCATGTGACTGTCAAAATTTTGCATTGTGACAATCTAAATTAGTGTTTTGATAGTTCTCCCTTCAAAAGAAGGCAACAAAGAAGACAACTGCCAAAGATATGACAGGAGCTACATAAATTAGGTGTACTGTGACCTCCAAAACTAGAATAAGTTCCATTTATTACCTTATTACTGCTTAATATGCATTTTGCAAACAACCCATTTGGTAGACTTTGGCACTGCTTATACCTGGAAATTTTAGTTTTGCTAATAGCATGTGCATCTACTGACTGATCAACAAACATTTGTGTATGAAACAACAAACATGACTGATCAAGTAACTAAACATTAAGAGGTTAAGGAAAGCGAGGTTTACCAATGTTAACTAGCTTGTCCAAATATTCATAATTAGTAAAGAGCAGACCTATAATTTGAGCCCACATACAATTCTAAACTACATGTTATCTCCACTATATAACTGGTTATCAAACGGTTGAGTGAATAAGAATTTTGTAAAGAAAAGGATGTCTATGATTTTAAAGAGAGCATTATCTTAGGTAAAGTTCAGGTATTATATTCAACAAACTTAGCCATATAATTTATTACAAGCTAAGCGTACCAACTACAAATATTATGCTAAATTATAAAAGATTAAAGCTCATAAGCAGAGTTCTGTCAAAAATTATATGCCTTCCATTTTCATTTCCTGTAGTCAAGCAAGTTCAGAAATGCAATAGACATTGTGCCAAACAAAGGCCCTAAGGAACTAGAAAATATTTTAAAACTGTCTTTAGCTACTACCTCAAAACATAGAAAAAAGAGAATCTTTCATTTTACATTGCAAATTGTATGGACATTTACACAAATATATATTCATAAGCTTTGTCATTCTCTTCACATTTTGCACATACTACTTTTAATTCATGCACGTATTCATATATAATGTATTAGATTTGCAGTTGAAGTTTTGCAAGTTTAATGGGTTATGTGTATGTTTAAATGCTTGGTTTTATGTTCTGTAAGATATTGAGAAAATTTGGGTATGACTGGGAGAAGAAGCAACAATACAAAGCAAATTTATTAGTTGGCATTTGGACAGGGTTTCATAAGAAAGGTAGTCCTTCACAGCAGGACACTGCCCAGAGGCTAAGGTGATGATGTAGGAGCTTACTCAGTAGAAGAGGAAGAAAAAGGAATTCTTTGGAGGAAAGTACATCAGACAGAACTTAGGTATCCACGTGATGCTGCCTAGCAGTATGTGGGGAATCTCTGGTCCAAGGAACTCTAAATGACCATATTAGCTTAGGGTCCTAGAATCACAAAGTCCTGTCTTGTCAATGGTCAAAAGATTTTGAATGAAGTTTCACAGGCTATATAAATCAAGTCGGCCCTAAATCGCTGAAAGGTAAGCTCTGGAGGCTATGTTTTAAGAAATCGAACATGTAAAAGTTAGACATTGATGGTTGTGGCCTTTTGGTCTAATTAACCCCCCCCCCCCGCACTGAATAAATAAGCTACACAGGGGCTAATGCAAACAGACCATCTTTGATTTTCTTTGTTTTTAATTTTTAAATCATAAACCACACATGGTAGGATGGTGGGTGATAGCAGAACAGGAAGAAGGAGGTATAGTTGCAGCCAGGGGATGACCATTTCAGTCAGTCAAATAAGTTAGGGACTGGGTGCAGACTATGTGACACATGGACGATGGATAAGGGAACTTTTTGTGAATGTGGGGTGCATACATAAATGTAATGTGGGATTGGCACCTTTTGTTCATTCATGAGTGTCTAGCTGTTGGCAGCTTATGCAGTGTTGTTCCATACCTTCTCCAAGCACATCATGAAGAGGAGCACAAGGAAACTGAGCTCTCCAATCATCAGTGCTTGCTCTGGATGGAAGGGGAGAAAGGTGATATAGTGTCGGGCACTATCACAGACTGGGCTCATACTGCAAAATAAAAATCACCTCATTTTGCTCCCTTATCTATGCCCAAAAAACTAAAAACAAAACAAACATAAACACCTCCAAATAGTAATAACATTTTTTATTTACCTAAAAAAATTCCTTAAAAAATAACAACCAATTTACAAATCACCCCCTACCCCCAAATACCTCACAATAACCAATATATTAGCCTATTAACCAATTTTATTACACCCTCACCATTTACCTTCCTTTAAAATTTATCATAAATTATACTCTATTCCTTATAAATAACCCATTCTTTATTCAAAAAATTATCATCTAATCTTTTACTTCCAATCAATCCTTAACTACCAAAACAAAACCATCTCTCTCATCATCCTTTCTCTTTGTACACTACATTCAGCTCTTAACAATATAGGACACTAAGACTGTGTTAGCTCTCTCTCCCCACAAAGACTGAGAGTACTGCTTCCTCCGCTTCTTTGTTTAACTTGCCCTCCCTTTGTTTAACTTGCCACATAGTTAAACAAAGAAGAGCAACAAAATCAAAATAAAGATACAGTGTTCCAATTGAGAAAGCCCAATAAGGCAACACTTGTACCTAGGGAAAAAAAAGGAACCTGAGAACACAAGATACAAATGCTGTAATAGAAGAACAATAGTTCAGCGGTCTATATAAAATGATAGAGGCTACCTAGTAGATAAAAATTTTAAAATAACTATAATGAAGAAACTTAGTGAAGTCCAACACACTTAACCAACAGTTTAACAAATAGACAAGAAAGTTCATAATCTTAGAAAATATATCCAGGAATGTTCCCTGATCATATGTTCACTTCCTCATATGCACAGAGTCAATATACCGTGGTACCATGTTTTGAGAAAGGAAAGTTTTATAGTAAATCATTTGGCAAGGAGGCAGGAGGCAAACGCAAATATGCCTCCCCAGTTATGAGAGGGATGAGGTTATATTAGTTTGGGAGACTGAGATTGAAAATAAATGAGCTACATTTTATTGAGTAAGAAGTCTGCTAAGGGAAAAAAAAATGTGAACTTGGCTGAAGTTCATTTCTTAATTAGTTATAAGGAAATTCATACAAGTCCATAGAAAAATATGAAAAACCTATTTTCAGATAATTAGACCTTAGAATTTTTGTTGGTGCACCCCTTATCTCTAACTTCTTTACTCTGTGTTTGTATCTCCTAGCTCTTGCTGGTTTGAGACTCAGCTCAAGGTAATTTGTATCTACTTGCTCACACTGGGTCCTGATTAAATAAGGTCCAGGCTTTGCTGTCTGTGAAACCAAATCCCAAAGAGAAATACAGATAATTTTTTCATTTCTTTTATGTTTTAGGGTGAAATGCAATTTAAACTTTTAGCTTTGGGTACAGGTGTGATTTCACTGAAAAGATGGAAGTTATTAAAAATACAAAAAGGAGATGTTATATGAAAGAAGAGAAAATATGGAAAGCACTTCAATTAGTTTAAGCTGGGAGAAGAACAAATTAATGAAATTGAAGATAAAAATGTACAAAAAATTCAAGTGGGGCCAAAGGGAAAGTAAGATTTAGGAGTAAAGAAGGGACTCTGTGAGAATTATTGGATTTAATTTGTATAGTATACATAAAGATAATGGGTATAACAGAAGATTAATAGAGAGAAAGGGAGCAAAGTCCTTATTTAACTAAATAATAGTTGAGAACTTCCTGAACAAAATAAAAGCTGACAACACACAAATTGTAAATGGAAATTTATCTATCCCTAAACATATCATAGTTAAATTATCAAATAGCAATGATAGCCATTTGATAATTATAATAATTGTTACACAATACTACAATATATATTCTAGAATATAATATATAATATACATAAAATATATAATGTATATATAATATATATCATATATTCTATTATATAACATATATTCTATATGGATGGGTGTATAAAGAATAATATAATTATTATAATGTAATAATAATATAATTATCAAATAACAATGATAAAGAAAAAATATTAAAGGTTGCCGGGGGGGGGGGAATATATATATATAACCTATGAAAACACATCAATCAAGTTTTCATAGACTCATCAGTATAAACCATCAGTATAAACAGAAGAGTGGAAAGGCATATTTAAAATTCTAAAAAATAAAAACTGTTAGTCATGAATATTCCATTCTGCAAAATTATAATTCAGATATGATAGAGAAATAGACTTGCGCAGACAAACCAAAAGCTAATGGAGTTTACCAACATGTATACAGACAGTTAATCTATGACAAAGGAAACATTATCATAAAATGGAAGATTCTTTAATAAATTCTGTTAGGAAATAAAAATTAATTCAACATGGTTTAAAGATGTATTTTTGAACTCAACTCCAACAGCAATGGAACAAATAAAAAAAACAACAGCTGGGACTGCTTCAAACTAAAACTATTTTGTGTAAAGAAACAACTACAAAAGCAAAAAAAAAATAATTGATGTATTAGGAGACAATACAAATCTAAGATAATGTTAGTTTTCAAAATACATAAAGAGCTCTTACAATGCACTACCAAAAAAAGTCAAAAAAATTGGCAAAAGCTCTAATTATGTAGATAATTCTGCAAAGAATACATACAGATGACCCAAAGGCACATGAAAAACTAATTACCTCATTTATTACAAGTGAAATGCAAATCAAATTCACAATGAGATATCACCTTATGCCTGTGAGAATTGCATATGTCAAAAGAAAAGAACTAAACACCGCCAAGGGTAAAGAGAAAACATTCATTCATTGTTGGCGGGGATGTAAACTTTGCAGCATCTATGAAAAGCATCATAGATGTTCTTTAAAAATTAAATATATAAATGTCTTATGGTATAGCAGTACCACCTGTAGTTATTTACCCAAGGAATATAAAGACAATGACATTAAATGTTTTATAGCAACATTATTCACAGTAGTTATGTTATTGATGGATGGATGGATAAAGAAATTGTGATATATGTATTCAGTGGAAAAATACTTAGCTATAAAAAATGAAATCATGCCTTTTTGTCAATAGCAAAGGAACTTGAGGTTATTATAAATGAAATAAGTCATAAAGTGAAATATATTCACCAGAAGACTTTACTCGTTTGTAGAGTATAAATAAGCAGGGAATACAATCTGGATAATGACAACCACTACCAACGGAGGTAATAGAAGTAGTTATGTGGTAGTTTAGTGGCATGGGAGGTGTAAGGTAAGTGAGCGAATTAAGTGCACATGTGGAGTTTTGAAACTGTGCTCTCAAAATTATTTCATATAAGAAAAGGATAATTCAGTAAAATTTGGTAAAAAATAAGGTACAAATAAATTACTTTTATTTATTGTTATTTATTATTGAGTTTATTTGGTAAAAATAAAGGAGAGTGGTTATGTTAACCAGAGGGAGGTAGAGGATAGACTGGGAGAGAGGCACACATGTAGATACTAAGTAATTGTCAAATTTCAGGTTCTCAGATTGGGTGATGGGTTACATGGCATTAGTTATTTAGGTAGAAAGCAAAACTACATTGTAAGACTTTTATTGTCATTGCTAAAATTATCAGGTTTACCATATTCTGAAGTAAGATAATCTTCATTTAACAATGATGGAATTGGCAGAATTCCCTTTTTCTACTTCAACTCTTTAATCTCAGAAGGTGAGAAATCTGAAACCTAGTAAAACAAGACATTTCTATCATATAACATAAGCCATCTCCGAAAAAGTATGCAATGCTCCTGGCTATTGGCCACAATGATTAAACAAAAGATGAAAGTGATTGCAGCTTAGACAATCAGTGTCTTTCCCAGAGGTTTTTCTCAGAGGTGTTTGAGGCATGGAACTTATATCTTGAAAATTGCACATTGTGCATATGGAAAGTCTGAAATACTTCTGTCCATATCCTCCTTCAGCTGGAAGAATGGATGTGAAAATGGCTAATTATTCTAATATGCAGCAAGAAGCATTCCTTATGTTGTTTGAGTCCCTGGTACGGTCATGTTACTTATAAATTCAACTTCTAGACATCCCACTTAAATAAACCAATAAAGCACTCTTTTCTGGCTGGGCATGGTGGCTCATGCCTGTAAGCTTCAGCCTATGAAGCGGCCGGGGCTAGGGATCGCGGTTTGAGTCCCTCCTGGGGCCCGTAGCGAGACCTAGTTCCAAAAAAATAGCTGGGCGTAGTGGTGCACGCCTGTAATCCCAGCTACCTGGGAAGCTGAGGCTGGGGACTGCTTGAGTCTGTGGTACCCTGGACGATGAGAGCCTGATTTTCCACCGGCAAAAATAGCGAGACCTAATCTCAAAAAATTAAAAAAAAAAAAAAAAAAAAAGGCACTCTTTTCTACTTAGTTTTTTTTTGGAGAAAGACTTTTGATAACTGCAACCAACCTACCTGAACTAAACTTAGGGAATGCTAGGTAAATGATCAGCAGCAGAGATGTGGTTAAAGGAAATACTCACCAAACCTTCAATCTTTGCTCTTGTACTCATCGACCCCAAAGGGTCTATGTATTATTTCATGATTAGAATTGTCTATATTTGAACTCAGCTGATTTATTGATTAATGGCATCCCTTGACTTCTTAAGATGACACTTAATTTCTCTTTCAGTACTGACTGAACACATAATGACGACAAGGGCTCAAAATAAGTATTAACAATAACAGAAGGAGCTATGAAAAAAATTATGTAGCCCTTCAAATTGAAAACCTGCAATTTAAAAGTGAAACAATGTGTACAACAAAAATATTGCAAAAATATACCAAAAAGCATCTGGCTGTCTATTTTTACAAAGATGCCCATGTAGACTGAAGAATATTCACACCTGGATCTTAATGTCTAAAGTTTTTAAATTCTGGGTAATTTTTATATTGATTTATGAAGTAGATAGTTTCAAAAAGTGTTCTTTTAAAAGTTGAATTTTTTTATTTTTTATTTTTATTTTTTTAATATAAACAATTACATTTTGTTCTTTGGGTTACAACCTCTCTGTTATAAAATTTTTCCCCTTCCCTCCTCCCTCCGGTGCTCCCTCCATTCTCTCACACCCCACTCTTTGTTGTTTATTAGCTGTGCTGAGTCCATTAGTCTCTTTCCTATGTTAGTCTTTTCTCTGGGTGAGGGACTGCGTTGTTGGGTCCAGGTGAACCTTGCTGTTAGATTTTCAGTCTTAAGTTTGCATTGGGTGGCCAGGTTATATTCATTTGTGATCTGTCCATGTTTTCTTGCTGCAGGCCGTTTTCTCCAATCCCATCTCCATTGCTTTGCTGCTTTTCCTTATGGCTCTGGTGTTGGGCTTTGGGGGTCTTCATTAAGGTAATATTGGTTTACAACATTCTATGTGATTTAGGGATATAGGATCACTCCACTTCAGATGTGTTTTGCCACCTTATATAGTTGCTGTGTCCACCATTTAAGTAACAATAATCCTTTGTCATAGACTCTCTCTTTCTTTCTTTCTTTCTTTCTTTCTTTCTTTCTTTCTTTCTTTCTTTCTTTCTTTCTTTCTTTCTTTCTTTCTTTCTTTCTTTCTTTCTTTCTTTCTTTCTTTCTTTCTTTCTTTCTTTCTTTCTTTCTCTTTCTTTCTTTCTTTCTTTCTTTCTTTCTTTCTTTCTTTCTTTCTTTCTTTCTTTCTTTCTTTCTTT